>MCJB01016359.1:30000-85210 GCA_002018475.1 Nicotiana obtusifolia
CATTTGCGAAGGACCATAGTTCGCATTTGCAAACAAATCATCGCAAATGCGATAATAGCAGAGATGGAGCTTCTTTGCATTTGCGAAGTATGCCTCGTATTTGCGGGGTTCGCAATTCCATTACGACATCTGCACCTGGTCAAAAGATGAGATAGACAGGATTTTAGCTCATTCTCTCAAATTCTCAACCCGACACACCCTAGAGGCAATTTTTCTAAGAACGTTTCTCCCTCAATTCATTGGTAAGTGACTCTAACCTACTTTCTTTCAATTATCCACTATATTTCATAAGATTTCAACCTTAAATTTAGGACTTCCATGGTAGAAATTGGGGATTTAGGTAGAACTAGGAATTTTTGTAAAATTGGAATTTAGACCTCGAATTGAGGTTGGATTTTGAAACAAATTGCATAACCGAGCTCGAAGGTCAATGGGTGATCGGGTTTTGGTCCGAACCTCGGGTTTTGACCAAGCAAGTCCGGTGTTGACTTTTGTTGACTTTTTCAATAATGATCTAAAATTTGACCCTCTTTCATTTATGAGTAGTTTCGAAAACTTAATTTGAATCGTTTGGTTAATAACTTGCTAGATTCGGTTCGTTCAGAGGTTTGTTCGAAAGGCAAGGTTGTGATTGAATTTTTAGTTAATTGCGACGTGAGGTAAGTATCGGGTTTAACCTTGATTTGTGGGAATTAGGAACCCTTGAGTTATGTGATATATGAAATTCATGTGTTGCGGCGTGTATGCGAGGTGACGAGTGTATATACGTCGCAAAAAATACTCGTTTCCCTGTTTGTCCCGCATTTCATGAATTACTTCATTACATGCCTTAACTGTTACATGTTTTAATTGCTTCCCATACCTTATTTGCTACTTGTCACTTATTTTTCTCATGTTACGAATGCTAGATTTTCCCGTGCTTCCATGATTTACTGCTACTGCTTGAAATGACTTATTTGTACCTTTAGTTGTTATTTATTTGAACTGTCTTGCTGTTTAGTATTCATTATGGTAGATTCTTTATTTTAGACGAGATTCCCTTTCTGTTTCAGCTTCATATCCATTAATCATAGAGGACCCTTGTAATTTAAATTGTTAAATTAAATGCACATATTGATTTATTCATACCGTACGGTAGGATCGGGTTGCACGCCGCAACAGGTGAAATAAAGGTGGATTGATATGGTGACAAGGGTGAATTCATATTGATACGGTGGGATCGGGTTTCGCGCCACAATAGGTAAAATAAAGGTGGATTGATATGGTAAAATAAGGGTGAATTATTATATTGATTTTGACTATATGGTGGGATCGGGTTGCGTGCCACAACATATATTTATTTATTACTATTGATATTTATATGGTTGAATAAGGGGGGATTGTATTCTTCGTTGGTATCGGATTGTGCGCCGCAATATTTTATGTGTTTTATTCCTTATTGTGTTGTGTTGGCTTCTGTACTTTCATATGAGACTTTAAGGATTAGTATTTCTGGCATTCACGGGATTTCGTAGAGGATTGACTTAATTTCATAGAGGATTGTAAGTGACCCGCCTTAGCCTCGTCACTACTTCGTCGAGGTTAGGCTCAGAACTTACAGAGTACATGGGGTCGGTTATACTCATACTACATTGTGCACTTTTTGTGCAGATTTTGGAGTCGGTCCTAGTGGTGGTCAGTAGCATGCTCGGGTTGACTATCAGTGAGGATACTTGAGGTACAACTGCTCGACGTTCGCAGCCTTGAAGTCCCCTCCCACTTTATTTTAGCTATGTATTTTCCTTTCAGACAACTTTACTTTTATTCAAACCTTTATCTGTAGTATTCTAGTAGCTCATGCACTTATGACACCAGATTCGGGATATAGTAGAGGTTTCAATTGTTATGTTTTCCGCTCCTTAGTTCATAATTTATTTTAGTTATTTCGGTTTCTTTATTCATCATTTAAGTTGAAATTTTGAAAATTGATAAATTATTCTAATTTTGGCTTCCCTAGTAAGTGAAATATTAGGCTCCATCACGGTCCCAAGGGTGGGATTTTCGAGTCATGATAAGTTGGTATCAGAGCACTAGGTTGCCTAGGTCTCATGAGTCATGAACAAGCTTAGTAGAGTATGGAGGACCAGTACGGTGACGTCTGTACTTATCATCCAGAGGCTGTGGAGATTAGGAAACATGTCACTTCTTTTTACTTTGTCGTGCGATCTTATTCTATAATTGATGACTGAATCCTTCTATTCTTGTTCTCTCGCAGATGGCGAGAACACGCACTACGTCTACCGCCGGACAGGAGCCGGAGCCTCCCGTGACAGCTACGACTAGGGGCAAAGGTCGAGGACAATGTCGCGCAAGAGGTCGAGATAGAGGCATAGGCATAGGCAGAGTTCAGCCGAGAGCTCGAGCAGCAGCACCAGCAGTGGAGCTTCAGGTAGATTTTGATGAGGAAGTTCTGGCCAGACTGTACCTGTTGGACCAGCTCAGGACCCGGAGGGGTTCATAGCCACTCTAGTACTACAGGACACTCTAATCCGTTTGGTGGGCCTTATGGAGAGTTTGGCCCAGATCGGTACCTTTCCGGTGGCACCAGCCATCTCTCGGGCTGGGGGAGGAGCACAGAACCCTGCTACTCACACCCTAGAGCAGATGGCTCCCTAGTATCAGACTCCAGCAGTCCCACCAATTGGGGTAATTCAGCAGGTTTTTGCGGCACAGGCCGGTGATAGACCCACCATGTCTTCTGAGGCTTTATTGAGATTGGATAAGTTTACTAAGCTCTTTCCAGTTCACTTCAATGGTGCACCTTCTGAGGACCCACAAGATTATCTTAACCGCTGCCACGAGTGCTGCGGAACATGGGTATAGTTGAGACCAATGGGGTCGATTTGCTGTGTTTCAGATGACGGGCTCCCCCAAGAGGTGGTGGAGAGATTTTATGTTAACCAGACCAGTTGGGTCGCCTGCACTTGCTTGGGATCAGTTCTCACAGCTATTTCTAGAGAAGTTCCTCCCTGTCACACTGAGGGAGGATTACCGCAGGCAGTTTGAGCATCTCTAAAAGGACAGTATGAATGTCACCCATTATGAGACTCGATTTGTGGACTTATATCGCCATGCCACTATCCTGCTTCCTACTGAGAAGGAGCAGGTGAGGAGATTTATTGATGGGCTCACTTACACTCTCACGCTTCAGATGGCCAAAGAGTCAGAGAGTGATATTTCCTTCCAGACAGCCATTGATATTACTAGACGTATTGAGTTGGTTCGTGCTCAGGAGAGTGGATCGGTATCAGATAAGAGGCCCCGTCATTCTGGTAGTTTCGACGGTGCCTCACCTGGAGGTAGGGGTGCTTTTGATAGAGGCGATCCTCCCAGCCCATTTCATTCAGCGCTTCAGGCATCTCATGGTGCTTCTGGGGTCGTGGTCCTTATGTGCCTTATTTCGGGCAACCAGCCTATAGTGCGCCATCAGCTCCTATCAATGCGCCTCCGATATGGAGCTATCACCTTGGTTATCTGGCCCGTTCGGGTCAGCTTCAGTTCCAGCAGCCACAGCAGCAGGATGGGTGTTTTGAGTGTGGTGGTTTTGAGCACATCAGGAGGTCATGTCCGAGGTTATTGGGTGGCATGCCACAGTAGAGTTCTCATGCCATGGTTCCAGCACCGGTTGCTCTACCGCCCGCTCAGCCAGCCAAGGGCAGGGGTCAGGCAGCCAGAGGTGAGGGTCAGACCGTTAGAAGTGGAGGTCATGCCGTTAGAGGTGGAGGCCAACCAACTATAGGCCGTCCCAGAGATGTAGTTCAGCATGGTGGGGCCCAGCCTCGATGTTATGCTTTCTCAGCTAGGCCTGAGGCCGAGTCATCTAACGTCGTTATCACAAGTATTGTTCCCATTTTCCATAGAGATGCTTCAGTTCTATTTGATCCGGGATATACTTACTCCTATGTGTCATTCAATATTGCTGCATATCTGGTTGTGCCTCGTGATTCTTTGAGTGCTCCTGTGTATGTGCCCATGCCTGTGGAAGATTCTATTATCGTAGATCGTGTCTATCGCTCGTGTGTGGTTACTATTGGGGTCTTGAGACTAGTGTAGACCTTCTACTTCTTGATATGGTAGATTTTAATGTCATCTTGGGTATGGATTGGTTGTCACCTTATCATGCTATATTAGACGGTCACGCCTAGACGGTGACCTTAGCCATGCCGGGGTTGCCTTGATTAGAAGGGGGGGGGGGCTCCTGGCCACTCTACTAGTAGAGTTATTTCTTATGTGAAGGCTCGACGTATGGTCGAGAAGCAGTGTTTGGCCTATTTGGCCTATGTCTGTGATTCTAGTGCGGAGGTTCCATCTATGGATTTAGTGCCATTTTTCGTGAGTTTCCAGAGGTGTTTCCTGCAGACATGCCGGGGATGCCACCCGATAGGGATATTAATTTCTCTATTGATTTGGCTTTGGGCACTCAGCCCATTTCTATTCCACCATACCGTATGGCCCTGCCGGAGTTGAAGGAGTTGAAGAAACAGTTGCAAGATTTGCTTGATAAGGGCTTCACTAGACCTAGTGTCTCACCCTGAGGTGCGCCCATGTTGTTTGTGAAGAAGAAGGTTGGGTCGATGAGGATATGTATAGACAATCGGTAGTTGAACAAAGTCACTATCAAGAACAAATATCCGTTGCTGAGGATTGATGACTTATTTGATCAGCTTCAGGGTGCCAAAATGTTTTCGAAGATTGATTTGGGGTCTGGCTACCATCAGTTGAGGATTAGGGTTGATAAATTCCCTACCTGCATTTATGGATTTGATGAATCAAGTATTCAAACACTATTTGGGTCCTTTTGTGATTGTATTCATGATGACTTCTTGATCTACTCCCATAGTTGAGAGGAGCACGAGCAGCATCTTCGGATTGTACTTCAGACTCTAAGAGATAGCTAATTATATGCCAAGTGTTCGAAGTGTGAGTTTTGGTAGACTCGGTCGCCTTTTTGGGGCACGTTGTATCGGCAGAGGGCATAAAAATGGATCCTAAGAAGATTGAGGCAGTTCAGAACTAGCCTAGACCTACTTCAGCTACAGGGATCCGGGGTGTTTATTACCACCAATTCGTGGAGGCGTTTACATCCATAGCAGCTCCATTGACCAGGTTGACCCAGAAGGGTGCCCCGTTTAGATGGTCGGACGAGTGTGAGTTGAGCTTTCAGAATCTCAAGATCGCTTTGATTACGACGCCAGTGTTGGTGTTGCCCACCAATTCAAGATGTTGCACGGTGTACTGTGATGCATCTCGTATTGGGCTCAAAGCGGTATTGATGCAGTATGGTAGGGTGATTACATATGTGTCGCGGCAGTTGAAGGTTAATGAGAAGAATTACACTATTTATGACTTAGATTTGGCAGCCATTGTTCATGTGCTGAAAATTTGGAGCCACTATCTTTACGGCGTGTCGTGCGAGGTATTCACGGATCATCAGAGTCTACAGTAGTTGTTCAAACAAAAGGATCTCAACTTGAGGCAAAGGAGGTGGTTGGAACTATTGAAGGACTATGATATCACTATTTTGTATCACCCCGGGAAGGCCAATGTGGTGGCCGATGCCTTGAGTAGAAAGGCAGTGAGTATGGGCAGCCTTGCGTACATTCCAGTTGGAGAGAGACTACTTGCATCAGATGTTCAGGCTTTGGCCAATCAGTTCGTGAGGTTAGATGTTTTAGAGCTCAGTCGTGTTCTAGCTTGTACAGTCGCTCGGTCTTCCTTGTAGGAGCACATTAGGGAGCGGCGGTATGATGACCCTCATTTGCTTGTCCTTAGGGACACGGTGCGGAACGGCAGTGCCAAGCAGGTTACTGTGGGAGATGATGGGGTTTTGAGGATGCAGTGTCATATTTGTGTGCCCAATGTGGATGGACTTCGTGAGTTGATCCTTGAAGAGGCCCACAGTTCCCGGTATTCTATTCATCCGGGTGCCGCCAAGTTGTATTTGGACTTGCGGCAGCATTATTGATGGAGAAAGATGAAGAAGGATATAGCTGCATATGTAGCTCGATGTCTAAATTGTCACCAAGTAAAGTATGAGCATCAGAGGCCTGGTGGTTTGCTTCAGAAGTTAGAGATTGCTGAGTGGAAGTGGAAGAATATCACTATGGATTTTGTTGTTGGACTCCCATGGACTCAGAAGAAGTTCGACGCGGTATGGGTCATTGTGGACAGGTTGACCAGTGGCAATTACCTTTTCATCAGAGCGATTAGCTGAGATCCACATCCGCGAGATCGTCCGTCTTCACGGTGTTCCCATGTCTATTATTTTTTATCGAGGTACGCAGTTCACCTCGCACTTCTAGAGGGCAGTACAGTGTGAGTTGGGCACGCAGGTTGATTTGAGCACAACATTTCATCCCTAGACATACGGACAGTCCGAGCACACTATTTAAATATTAGAATACATGCTCTGCGCTTTTGTTATGGACTTTGGGGGTTCTTGGGACCAGTTCTTGCCATTTGCGGAGTTTGCCTACAAAACAGCTACCAGTCGAGCATTCAGATGGCTCCTTATAAGGTGTTATATGGGAGGTGGTGCCGTTTGCCAGTTGGATGGTTCGAGCCGGGGGAGGCTCAGTACAGGATGCCTTGGATAAGGTCTAGATTATTCAGGACCGACTTTGCACCACTTAGTCTAGCCAGAAGAGTTATGCCGACCGTAGAGTTGATGTTGCATTCATGATCGGAGAGAGAGTGTTGCTCCGGGTTTCACCCATGAAGGATGTGATGAGGTTCGAAAAGAAGGGCAAGTTGAGCCCTAGGTATATCGGGCACTTTGAAATTCTTGAGAGAGTGGGTGAGGTGGCCTACAGGCTCACATTGCCACCTAGTTTATCAGCAGTCCATCTAGTGTTCTATGTGTCCATGCTCCAGAAGTATCACGGTGATCCATCCCATGTGTTAGATTTCAGCTCAGTCCAATTGAACAAGGATTTGACTTATGAGGGGGAGCCCGTGGCTATTCTAGCTCGGCAGGTCCGACAGTTGAGGTCTAAGAGTTATCCTTCAGTTCGAGTGTAGTGAAGAGGTCAACCGATCGATATCACACCTTTTCACCAATCTACGTACTTTTCTATGTCCGTTCGAGGACGAATATTTTTTTTAGAGATGGAGAATGTGATGATCAGATAGGTCATCTAGAGTTTTAACCCTTAATTATGTGTTTCAAAAACTCAAATAGTTCCTTTTAGCCTTCCTCGATTTGTGTGCGCAGTCTATATCTTGTTCCGGAAGGCTTATATGTGAAAAATTGATTAAAATGTGAATCTGTGCCTTAAAAATTCATTTGAGTTGACTTTGATCAACGTTTTGAGCAAACAAACCCGAATCCGTATTTTGACGGTCCTGGTGGGTCCGTATCGTGATTTGAAACTTGGACGTATGCTCGGAATCGTATTAGAAGGTCCCTAGCTCGAATTATCGCAATTTGTTGAAAATTTAAAGTTTAAAAAATTTATAAATTTGACCACAGTTTGACACTATTGTTACCAAGTCCGGATTTTAGTTCTGGGACTTGGTATAGGTTCATTACTGTTGTAGACATGTAATTTTTAACCCACACATCGGAACCACCTCTAATAGTCATAATACTTTTAGAATAATTATTGGGACCTATTTTGTAGGAATCCGTTTTATTATTAATTTAATTCTATTTTAGGTTCAAAATTGAAAAATACCAAAAATAGTTCCAGGCTCTTATCTCCTTAATTCAATCAAAAGCCTTGTGTTTTGGGGCATGTTTAAAACAAATTTCTTTTGGTCGTGTCTTGGCCCAATCTTATATTGGAGCCCAATCTAAATATAAGCCAAATTCAGCAGCCCAATAGCCTAGCCCATTCTTTCCCTCTCTTTGCCACATCGAATAACAAATTCTGACAGGAGAGAATTTCATTCATGATTCCATCGATTCCCTGCTCACACGACTCCACTATTGATATAACAGAATTGGGGGAATCACAACGGGGGGATCCTCTGGAGAGAGTCAGTTATCTTTGAGAGCAAGGAGAGGGTCCTAGGAGGGATTTGAATTTTTCACAGAAAGGGATCATCGATTTTGGTCTTCTTCTTCTCCAAAAAATTTCAGAAAAAGAAACAAAAAAACAAAAATAGAGGAACATATACTTCTACTTCCTCCAACTTCGTTTCGGGCAGATAAAAGTCTTTGAGAATCGCTTTCTATCAAAGAGGTACTAGGGCTTCGATTCTAGTTTGCCAGCTCAAGTTCCGGTCACGGTTCGCTGCTCCGTTGCTGATATTCACACTAAAAAACCAGCAGAAACTTTCGTCCAGGTTCATTTCTTAATTCTTGCTTATTTGGTTTGGTATGACTTAAACATGATGAATCTGAGGATGACTGTTTCTAGTTTGTTAATTTCATGAATTGATATGCTCAAATTACACCTTAACGAATATCGTAACGTGGTTGATGTTTGATAAATCATCTAGCAATGGAAAAATCCAAAACAAGCAATCAAATCATCCGCGTTTGGTGTTGAATTTGCGACCGCATAACTGATATGCGGTTCACATTTTTAACTTAATCGCCAGAAACACTGGATTAGTCTGCGCTTGGGGTTGACTCTGCGACCGCATAACTGATATGCAGTTCGCATTTGTGACCTGATTATCGCATTTCTGACATTAAATCTTACCCAGGATTCTGTTCTGATTTGCGATTTCTACGTGAAATTTGCGGCTTGCAGACACACTTTGCGATCACATATTGGATCGCATTTTGACATCGAACCTTGATCTGAGGTTCTGTTCCGATCTGCGATTCTTGCACGCAATATGCGTCTTGCATATGGGATCTGCGATAGCAAATCCCTATTTGCAGTGACGTTTTGTTCTTTTCTTGTCTTTTGTGGCTCTTTAGATCGGGTTTGGTTAAATGCATGAAATAAAAGTTAAAAGAACGAGGCCATGAACAGAACTTTTATCTTTCTTTATCTTAGATCTCATTTTCTTGTATCATTACATTACTTGCTAGTAGCATGTCTAGGCCGACCACGCTTGGGTAGGCAATACTAGGATGTTCTGTTCGTTTTTTTCCAAGGCGAGAGGTCAATCCTTAGTTATATTTATCTGGGGAATGCCCCGAAGGACTTATGTATTCGACATTCCAGGGAATGCCCCGAGGTATTTGTATATGAGGGTCAAAAGTGAAACTTGTCGTACTTTGATTCTATTTTCCTTCTTTATTAGGTGGGAATGACCTCAAGCCTCTTGTTTGTTTTTTTATCTCAATTCAAATGTATTAAAAGCCAACTAAATCGAGTACGCAACCGTGATTTTTACGGGATTCAGGAAATGCCTAATACCTTCTCCCCGAATCAAATGAACCCCCTTACCCAAATCTCTAGTACGAACTTGGCTTTGAGTCTAAGTTCTAAAATTGTGGCCTGGCACACCGGAACCAATTGTCAGGTGGCGACTCTAAATTTTTCTGATTAATCTATCTCTTTGTCACTTTCCAAAT
Source organism: Nicotiana obtusifolia (assembly GCA_002018475.1). NCBI lineage: Eukaryota > Viridiplantae > Streptophyta > Magnoliopsida > Solanales > Solanaceae > Nicotiana > Nicotiana obtusifolia. The sequence continues at coordinate 39,518 of MCJB01016359.1, forward strand.
TGGAGACCCCTTTACGAGCTTTATTAAGCCTTTTACCCAAAGGGTTTAGTAAAGCCTCGTCGCCCGTAAAAAGGAGGAGTGACAGCTCTAGCGACTCTGCTGGGGAACTCTTGCCTGCGGGTTCGAGCTATTACTTGATTTGTTGGCTTTTAAAATGTTTAGTTGAGTTTTATGTTTTCGTTAGCTTTACTTACTATTATTATGCTTTCCTGTTTTGTTACTTTTATTATGCTTTCATGTTTTTGTTATTTGCTAGTTGTCTGTGTGTTTACAGTTTTTGCTTTATGTGTTTATCGCTTTATAACTGTCATCAAATGCATTGCCCGGTCATTTCTTTCTGCAACAAGTCCCGGAGCACGTGTCGCGTGCACGAGCTCTTTGTTGAGTCACCCTTAATTTAGGAGGGGAAGCCGACGGACGTATGGAGTGGGTGGAAAGCTTAAGCAGCCACCATCGACCATACGCTTTCCCCGAACTGCCTTGTTAGTGAACCCCAAACTTAGGTCAGCCTTTTAGTAATTTTATTTGCATCATTTCATTTGGACCTAGCAGGGCTCGGTCCCATGCACCGTGTCCATTTGTAGGAGACCTATCCAAATTTTGTCAAAATGGGCCTGTGGCCCAAAATGACGTTTAATCATCCTACGTGCTAATTGTTGCATCTGTGAGGGTAAAAAGGTCATTTGGCAGACCGATGTCTTGGAAGGAAGAGTGAAAATGAAGCAAATTGGGTCCCACTAGTATTTTCTTTCATATTCTTTTGAAAAAAAAAAACAAAAACGAAAAAGAAAAGAAAAGAAAAATAAAAAAAAAGGATGAAAAGAAAAAAAGGAAGGTTTTGCATTTTTCATCATTTTCCAAGAATTCAAAAGGAAAAAATCCAAGAGGCTTTACATCATTTTCCAAGAGACAAAGTCTAGTTTTTAGTTGCATCGTCTTGAACTACGCGAATTTGATTCTCGTCTCTCCAGGCAGGATATGTAGGCAACCCACATAGGTTCCAGTCTTCCTAGTAAGTCCTAGGTTCTTGGCTGCCGGGGTCGTAGCCAACTCCTGCATGTCTAGCCACTTTCGGGCCACATCGGCCATTCTTGTCAAATATGGTTATTTTTGCATAAGTAGCTCAATCACAGTGTCATGGCACTCTAAAGTCCGTCCGTATTGGGTTTGCGTCCCTAGCCACATTTGGCCATATCGGCCATTTTTGAAAAATAGTCCATTTCTGCAAAATAATGCTTTAAGACCATGATTTTCGGGATATTAGAGTCATGTAAGTTTTAAATGAAATATTTCTCATGTTTAGGGGTAAACTTTGTCAAGTTTGCACTAACAGTCACTTTCAGCCACCTAGGCCAATCTGCAGATATAGCCAAATCGCGCCCGCATATGTCCACTAGGAAGTGTTGTGGTGTCATTCCAAGTCATTAACCATGTTCTCCTCATTTAGGTATGGATCCGCTGATTCGATCCAAAGTGCTGATGGTGGTAAAGGTTCCTAAGAAATTGATCAAATGGTGGAACATGTTTTCATCGTTAGAGCAGCACGAGTTGATGCATAAATTGGGTACACTAACTTCTCTTCTTGATATCACACCCCACCTGGACTTAGTGGAGGCAATGCTGACCTACTGGAACCCGCAGAACTTAACTTTCAAATTTGGGGAGTGTGAGATGACTCCTACCTTGGCAGAAATATCAGGTCTCACCCGTTTAAGTTATATAGGCAAGAACATGATACTTCCCCGGGACCACTCTAGGACAAGATTTCTCAAAGACCTAGGCCTAAAAGATAACAAGCATTTGAAGTGCCTTGAGCAGTCTTGGGTATCTTTGGATTATTTGTTTGCTAGATTTGGACCACAGGATAGTTTTGACGTCTTTTGGGATGAGTTCTGCACGACCAAAGCAAAGTGGCAAAGACGTCGCCTTGAAGCTTTCAGCCTCGCCTTGTTGGGATTATTGGTTTTTCCATTAGATGAAAGGCACATTAGCACCCATCTGCAGTCAGTGGTAATGGCACTATTTCATGAGAAGCAACCCAAAACTGTTACCGTTGTGCCAATGATCTTAGCAGAGTTGTACCGAGCCCTAAGTGAGGTTAAGGAAGGTGTCAGGTATTTTGAGGGCAGTAACTTGTTGCTACAATTATGGATGATGGAACATTTGCACACAACTTCCTTAATTTGTCCCATCGACTGTGCTTTGAGGGATCGGGTGGTATGCATCGAGCGTAGGATGAAATCTCCTAAGTTTACATACCCAATAGGTTTCACAGCTTGGATTGAGTTCCTTGGTTTGAGGACGAACGAGAATGTGTTGTGGGCTTACCTTTGGCTACCTTTAGATGATATCTTGGTAGGATGCCTTATGCAGCCCTTCCTGATGCTGATAGGACTTAAGTGTGTCAGGTCGTATAGCCAGTCAGGATAATGCGACAGTTGGGCAGATGACAAGAGGAGCCTCCAACCTTGAACCTTCGGAGGTACATCAGGAATTTTAGCAATAAGCTGGTTGACGAAATCAAGTACGTGCAATATTGGAATAATGCAAAGAGGATGAAGAAAGAAACATTAGTAAAGGATATTGGCAGGCCCGAGTGTACTCAGGAGTACCTGATTTAGTTACAGTCCGCCCCACCAGGGGTCAGCACCCCATTGCCGGCACAGCTTAGGGGGCGGGCAGTTCAGACAGATGATTAAGCATCGGACCAAGATCCCCAGGGTAAGTTTGAGCTGAGAAAGTCTCAGTTAACGGAATTGGCAGCAAAGGTGGAGTAGGATAAGCAGTATCTGCTTAGAGTTAGTCTTCAGGAGGCAGGGGCACATGCCAGAGTCTTTATTCCTAGCTTCGGTGTTTCTCTACGGGGCATGTTACAAAGCTTGAACATGACGGATAGCTCAGAACCATCCCAACCAGGACAGTTGCGTTCAGGAGCAGTTTGAGGATTCATTTTATTTAAATTTAATATTTTAAAATTGTCTCATATTGTCTTTTACTACTGAGCCCTTTAGGTAGTGTCAAAGTCAGTCAAAGTGTAGTCAAGCGTGTCGGGTCTTCCATTAGCAAAATTTTAAAATGAAAATCCTGAAGTTTATTTTCCATCACTTTTTCAAAACTACGCTTGGTTTGATTCATGAAAAACATGATCCATAGGCAACCTACATCAGGTTCTATCGAGCTAGGGTGCATAAAAAAAATGGAAATTGGTAAAAAGTGGTGAAAAGAGAGAAAGCAAGATTGAAATAAGTAAATTGGGATGATGCCATATGACCTTGTGACCCTCACAGCCATGTTAGAACCGCTATTTGCTGTTAGGTGCATTGCACATAATGTGATATTATTATCTGATAAATGCCCTAACGCTGACATGATGGTTTTGTGTTGTTGTACTATGTTATTCTCCAACTCATTTAGGAAGGTGGTTAGTTTGTTGGCATCCTGGCAAGTCATCCGTACAATACCCGATCAAAACGCCAAATAGTCATGGCTAGCAAGGAAACAGACACTGTAGTGGTAGACCCGCCGAGAGAGATGGTTGAGTCAGAATCGGAATTGCAAGAGGAGGTCCGGAGGTTGAAACATCAGATGGCAGAAATGTATCAGGCATGGGTTAAGGGACACCCTCCACCCTCGTTCCCCACCAACTACACAGAAAACCCTGCTTCCATTCCACCACTCTCTCAATCCCAGATGGCCAATATCATTGACCTTTCCCCACAACACGCACCCAGTTTCACCCTTTACCACAATTACCCCGGTAATTCGGCCCAAACTTTTCATGCTCTACCAGTCAAAACAACCTCGTACCCTGCTCCAACATCTGCTCCTATTTTCGTACCCCCACCACAAACTACCCTTCATCGATCTTCTAGTGAACCCGCATTTCCCGCCCAGATGCCCATTACAATGCACTGGAGCCCACTTTCAAAAGTCCCAGACCACTACTCCTACACCCACCAGTTTGAGCATCATGTCGAAGCTGACAAACCACCCAAGAATGCAGAGCAGGAAGAGATGTTTAGGAAATTACAGAGTCTCGAGCAATCATTGAGAAATATGCAAGGGTTGGGGAACCAGGTGAGTGTTGCCTATAAGGATTTATGTTTGTTTCCCGATGTCCAGCTGCCTGCCGTATTCAAGATGCCCAAGTTCGGCTTGTATGACAGACATGGGGATCCTGTTGCCCATCTAAGGGGTTATTGCAGCAAGATGAGAGGCGCCGGAGGAAAAGACGAATTGCTAGTGGCCTACTTCAGCCAAAGTCTGAGTGGGACAGCTTTAGAATGGTACACCCTTCAGGACATTAACAGGTGGTACACTTGGGACGATATGGCTTAGGCCTTCGCCCGACATTTTCAGTACAAGATAGACATTGTTCCAAACCGCCTATCTCTAACCAAGGTGGAAAAGAAACCCAGTGAAAGCTTTAGAGAATATGGGTTCCGATGGAGGGAGCAAGCTGCACGAGTCAATCCTCCGATGGAAGAAGACGAGATGGTTAAATACTTCCTTCAGGCCTTGGAGCCCACTTACTATGGACACTTGATTTCGGCCGTTGGTAAGTCTTTCAATGATGTGGTGAAGATGGGAGAAATGGTAGAAGAGGGGCTCAAGTCCAATAAGATCATGAGTTATTCTGCTATAAAAGCAACTACCCAGGCAATCCAAAGTGGTACCGGAAGTTTGCTAGGCAAGAAGAAGAAGGAAGATGTCGCTGTGGTTGTCTCCGGATCATGGCAGAGCCAAAGGGGTTCACCTCACCAGTACACCCATCCTCGACCCTGACTGCAAACTTACACCCAAGCTCCATATAATACCCCTCAACATTACTTTTCTTCGCCAAGCCCACAAGACTTAGCCAGACCACCCGAATACTTTGTTCACTATGCCCAGCCATATGCTCCACCCCCTCCTTACCCACAATGGCGGGCCCCTGTCCTACAGAATACCTACCCAGCTCCACCAAATGCCTACCCATCTCCACAACCTTACCAAAACCTCAATGGTCCATTCTTTCGACCAAGACCATATTAAAGGAGAGAGAGGCAGCAACGACAACAAACTTTTACCCCGCTTGGAGAATCCTATTGTCACGACCCAACCGGAGGGCCGCGACATGGCACGGGATCCTGCTCGCAGAGTGCCGGCGTACCCTTCATATCTGCTATCTTACTTTCTTTATTATCTAGAAGGTCGGTGAATGCCTGCAAACATAACAACAATGATCATAATTAACTCGGACCTTCCGATAACAACACATTTTATATACACATATATCCACAGAAATATTGCATCATGACGTAGGCATACATATACAACATACCACGGCCAACACGGCCATCGTGCAAAAGCTATACAACAGAATACATACGCTTGCCGACAAGGCAATTCAGCTGTGCATAAGTCATCCCATTGTCTAAACATAACTCAATACTTGTCTGTAAACGTACATAAACTAACACTTGTCCATAAGCCTCTACTGAAACATACATCATACAACTTGTGTCGGAACAGGACCCGGACACGCCCAAAATGCCTATACAAAATGCATACCAAGGCTATAGCAAGTCCGAAGGATGAATCTTGCCAATATCTGCTGAACTGGATAGCCTACTGCGGTGGGGGAGCTCTGTCTATCAATCTCTCAGGTCCTGCAGCACGACATGCAGCGTCCACAAATAAAGGACGTCAGTACGCATAAGGTACTGAGTATGTAAGACGGGAAGGCATAACATAGAGCAATGATATAAGTCAGGATAGGAAACATATAACCTGTACCATCTGAACACCTCTGAGGGCGGCTAACCATGACATGCTCGTCGTGCTTATGCATATATACATAACCTTTCTAACATCATCATGCATATATACATAACCTTTCTAACATCATCATACACATGTTCATTATCATTATCATCATCTTATACATAACCTCCGTGGCCTTACCATTTTCATATACATTTACATACGCCTCTATGGGCTTACCATTTTCATATACATATATCGTTATCATATACGTTTACATAGTCATTATCTTATACATTTACATACGCCTCTGTGGGCTCGTCATCATCATTATACATTTACATATGCCTCTGTAGGCTCGTCGTCATCATCATAGCATATCATATCATATCATACCCGGCCATATCAGGCTCGGTCACAACATACCCGGCCCTCATTAGGCTCGGTCAAGGGAATTAGATTACACATATATAATTCATGCTCAACTTATGAAAAATGTGTTCTAAGCCTTTTCGAGTGGCATTCGACTGTTATCCTCTTTCCACGTAATTAATAATATCTCTTTATTATGAACCTTATAAGACTCAGGAAATACCACAACATTGATATCGTAGGAATAAGAGCAATCCTTCCATAAGAGGGAAACAATATAAGCAACCCTAGCTTCTAAGAATAGAGTATTCTTTTGGGGCTCGTTCATTGCATTGTATTCAATAGGAGTCGTGCAAAAGAAAGAACGGTATAGTCTTACATACCTGGTATATCCTTTACCAGTTCTCAAGCTACGCAATTGCCACAATTCCTTAGTCTACAATTAAAGAACAGTTCAACCGTTACTCACTAAACGTCATAGCTATCATTAATCATAATCCCCAAATTTTGCATGGTGCTTCTCCACACCCTTCCTCCTCTAAATCTTATCAAACATAGTTATAACACATGCAACTCATCTGCAACCCAAAATAACCATAACCCATTCCATTTAGCTGCAATTATCTTGAATTCATGGTTTTCAATCACCCTCCCATGAATACTTACATGCATGGAACAACATATCATGAATTCCCAAGAGAAGGTTGCATGAAAGGGAGTAATAACTTACCTTGCATGTGGATTATCTAGTCTTTTCCCTTGATTCTTCAATTTCTAAGTCTCACTCTCAATTAGGGCTCGCAGAAGGAGGAGACTCAGCTAGGGCTTTTCTTTGGTTCTTCAATTTCAAGATTCTTCTTCAATTTAGAGCTTGGAAGGGGAAAAAATTGTTTATAGATCGTGTGGGACTGTGAGAGGGGTCGTTGGCGGTCCTTCTACTGAGTTTGAGTTCACAAAATGAAGAAAGAACTGGGTAGGACCCCTTTTATAGGCCTGTCAATAAATGACACACGTGTTTGACATTTTTCAAGTTTGCGATCGCATTTCTGCCGCAAACACGACATGCGGTTCGCATTTTGGTCGCAAATATCAACCCAGAAATCTGTTACATTATGCGATGCAGAAGGGTGAGATTTGCGGTTCGTATTTTCAACAATGCGACCGCATTTCTGACGCTGATTTCAGCCCTGAACTCTGTTCCATTCTGCGATGGAGGATGTCACATTTGCGGTCCGCATTTGCATTATGCGGTCGCATACTGGCCGCATTTCTGACACAGATTTCTTCCCAGAAATCTGTCTCAGTTTGCGATCTTGGTGTTGGATATGCGGTCCGCATTTGTGTTTTGCGGTAGCATATTCAACTCTGCAACACCTTTGCTCTTTTCTTGGCTTTTTGAACTATTTTTCGGGTTCTTAGGCTCTTATATGTAGACTATCTCACAGCGTATTCTAACGTATGAAATTACAGGTTGTAACACTTTCCCCCCCTTAGGAACATTCGTCCCCGAATGTAAGGATCTACAGGAACAAGTACATTATCAGCATTTAATGAAAGGTAATAATGAAGAGTATCTCAAGTTCCTATTTACCTCATAAGGACGCTTCTCCTTTCAATGCACTCTGCGTTTCTTCGCATCACCATCATCTATTTCCTGGAACAAGTACGGATATTTAGACTTCATCTCTTCCTCTGCTTCCCATGTCATTTCTTCCACGTTCTTGTTCCTCCATAACACCTTAATGGAAGCTACATCTTTTGTTCTTAGCTTGCGGATTTGTCGGTCTAATATAGCCACTTGTACCTCTTCGTATGTTAGATCCTTTGTAATCTGTATGTCTTGGATGGGGACAACCCGAGAAGGATCTCCGATACATTTCCTTATCATGGACACATGGAATACCGGATGGACAATTTCCATTTCGGATGGTAGTTCTAACTCATAAGCAACATGTCCAATTCGTCGAAGGATTTTGTACGGACCGATGTACCATGGGCTTAGTTTACCCTTCTTTCCGAAGCGCATGGCACCCTTCATTGGTGAAACTCTCATGAACACCCAATCACCCACTTCAAACTCTAGATCACGACGTCGGACATCAGAATAGGACTTTTGCCTGCTTTTTGCTGTCTTCAATCGTTCCTGTATCACTTTCACTTTCTCAATGGCTTGGTGGATCAAATCCGGCCCATACAACTCAGCTTCACCAACTTCGAACTACCCAACTGGTGATCTACATCTTCTCCTATATAGTGCCTCATATGGGGCCATCTTAATACTGGAGTGGTAGCTGTTATTGTAGGCAAACTCTATAAGTGGAAGATGGTCATCCCAACTACCTTTGAAATCTAGAACACATGCTCGCAGCATATCTTCCAGCGTCTGAATGGTACATTCAGCCTGTCCGTCCGTTTGCTGATGAAAAGCTGTGCTGAGATTCACTTGTGTACCCAAACCTTTCTGGAAAGATTTCCAAAAGTTAGCTGTGAACTGGGCTCCTCTGTCTGATATGATAGTCATTGGTACACCATGAAGTCTAACAATCTCCTTGATGTACAGCCTTGCATAGTCTTCAGCTGTGTAGGTTGTCTTAACTGGCAGAAAATGGGCACATTTAGTAAGTCGATCAACTATCACTCAGATGGAGTCGAACTTACGACTGGAGCGAGGTAATCCAACAATGAAGTCCATGTTAATCACCTCCCATTTCCAGGTTGGAATCTCTATATCCTGAAGCAATCCACCAGGTTTCTGATGTTCTATCTTTACCTGTTGGCAATTGGGGCACTGGGCTACAAATTCTGCAATCGACTTCTTCATGCTATCCCACCAATACTGCTTTGACATCATGATACATCTTTGTTGAGTCGGGATGGATGGAATATCGGGATTGATGAATTTCCCTCATAATCTTCTCTCGCAACCCTACTACATTAGGCACACATAATCGGCCTTGACATCTCAATGTTCTATCTCCTGCAATCTCAAAAGCCGAAATCCTTCCCCGTTGAATGCTCTCTCTCAATCGTACCAAGGTGGTATCTTCGTATTGCCGAGCTTTCACCTCGGCTACGAGAGATGATTCTGATGTATTATGTACAACAACACCTCCGTCCTCGGAGTCTAATAATCTGATTCTCATGTTAGCTAGCTGATAAAGCTCTTCAGTTAAACTCCGTTTACCTGCTTTAACGTGCGCTAAACTTCCCATTGACTTACGACTGAGGGCATCTGCCACAACATTGTCTTTGCCCGGATGGTACAATATTTCGACATCGTAGTCTTTCAGTAATTCAAGCCTATGTCGTTGTCTCAAATTTAACTCTTTCTGACTGAAGATGTATTGCAAACTTTTATGGTCTGTGTAGATGTCGACATGGACACCATATAGATAGTGTCGCCATGTCTTCAAAGCATATATTACTGCAGCTAATTCCAAATCATGGGTTGGATAATTCTTTTCATGCTTCTTCAATTGTCTCGAAGCATAAGCAATCACCTTCCCATGCTGCATCAATACACACCCCAAACCTATGCCGGAGGCATCACAATATGCCACATAACCCTCAGTTCCGTCGGGAAGAGTAAGAACTGGAGCGGATGTTAATCGATCTTTCAGTTCCTACAAGCTCCTCTCACAAACATCCGACCATTGGAATTTGGTAGCTTTCTGGGTCAGCTTAGTTAATGGTGCCAATATAGAAGAAAATCCTTCTACAAACCGCCTATAATACCGTACTAACCCCAAGAAGCTACGAACTTCTGACGGCGTAGTAGGTCTTGGCCAATTCTTGACTGCATCGATCTTTTGAGTATCGACACTAATACCTTTGTCAGATATCACATGGCCTAAGAATGCTACTAAGTTCAGCCAAAATTCACATTTGGCGAGCTTTGCATATAACTTGTGATCTCGAAGGGTCTGCAATACTATCCGCAAGTGACCCATATGTTCTGCCTCTGAACAGGAATACACTAGGATATCATCAATGAATACCACCACGAACACATCAAGATAAGGCATGAATACAGTGTTCATGAGATCCATGAAAGCAGCCAGGGCATTTGTTAGCCAGAACGACATTACTAGCTCAAAATGCCCATATCTCGTTCAAAAGGCTGTTTTTGGAATATCTTTCTCTTTGACTCTCAACTAAAAATATCCTGAACGTAGGTCAATTTTGGAGAAATATTTGGCTCCTTGGAGTTGGTCAAACAGGTCATCAATTCTTGGGAGTGGATATTTGTTCTTTATGGTGACCTTATTCAACTGACGATAATCGATACACATCCGTAACGATCCGTCTTTCTTTCGTACGAACAAAACTAGCGCACCCCAAGGTGAAGTGCTAGGCCTAATGAATCCTTTATCCAGCAAGTCCTTCAACTGTACTTTCAACTCTCGCAATTCTGCTGGGGCCATTCTATATGGAGGGATAGAAATTGGGTGAGTATCCGGCAACACATCGATGCCAAACTCAATCTCCCTTTCAGGTGGAAGACCCGGGAGTTCATCTGGAAAGATATCTGGAAATTCATTGACTATGGGAATCGATTGCAGAATAGGCAACTTCGCCTCCGCGTCCATAACGCGAACAAGATGGTAGATATAACCCTTGGAGATCATCTTTCTTGCCTTAAGGTAGGAAATAAACCTACCTTTCGGCGTAGCAATGTTTCCCTTCCATTCAAGGATGGGTTCACCAGGAAATTGAAATCTAACCATCTTCGTATGACAATCAATGCTTGCATAGCATGATGCCAACCAATCCATTCCCATTATTACATCAAAATCAACCATTTCTAATTCAAACAAATTTGCCGAGGTTTGATGACTATAAATCGTCATGGTGCAACCTCTATATACTCTCTTGACAACCACGGAATCTCCTATTTGAGTAGATACCGCAAATGGTTTACTTATTAATTCAGGTTCGATATCAAACTTATCAGCCACAAGGGGTGTAACATAAGACAATGTGGATCCGGGATCAATCAAGGCATACACATCATGAGAAAACACTGATAATATACCTGTGACGACATTCGGAGATACTCAAGATCCTGTCGACCTGCTAGAGCATATATGCGATTTTGAATACCACTTGAGCTCGGTACTACACCTCTACCTCTACCACGACCTGCTGGCTGCTGGAAACCCCGTACTGGAGGTCGAATTGATAAGGAAGAACCAGCCACAGATTCAGTCTGCTGAGCCATACCACCACCCCTTCTGTAAGGACAATCCCACATCATGTGGTCAGGCTGTCCGCAAGAATAACATATATCAGAACCTCGACGGCACGGTCCAAAGTGGGTCCTGCCGCACTGATCACAACGAGGTATTGGGGATCTCGTCTGACTAGTAACCCTGTAATGTGGCGAGCCTGATGGCCGCGAACTCTGAAACTGTAGATGGGCACTAGATACAGGTGGTGCCGAACTCCTTGAAGAATAGGGCCTTACACTACTTCTGGAGTCACCAGAATACCCTGCAATATCTTGTCCTCGTATGTTGGTTCCTATCCTGCTCCCTGTCTACCCTTTGCTAGCATTTACGATCCTCTATGGTCTGGGCATAGGCCTGAATACGGGAGATATCCATGCCCTCTATAACGGAAGCTGTTATGCATTCATTTATTAAATGCGGTCCTAATCCGATCACGAACAAGTGAACCCCATCGCTCATCTCGGCCACCATGTGAGGAACATACCTTGCTAGAGAGTCAAACTGCATATTGTACTCTCGTACATTCATATTACCTTGTTTAAGGTTCAAGAACTTATTCGTTTTAGCTCGTCGTACCTCAACTGGCAAGTAATGGCGAAGCAACGCCTCAGAAAATTCATTCCACACAGGTGGGGGAGCATTCGGACCCCTGGATCTTTCCCAACTGTCATACCAGAAGACTGCCAAGTCCCATAACCGATAAGAAGTCAGTTCAACTGCCTCTATATCACTGGCATGCATAACCCGCAGTGTGCGGTGTATCTGATCAATAAAAGCCTGCGGGTCTTGGAGGATCCAGATTGATGAAGTCACGAACCCTCGCACTAACCAGTCTTTCAGTAGCACCGGTATTCTGCCTCTGGGCCAGGGAAGCTACCAAGCTAGTCAACAACTGTACTGCAGTCCTCAAGTCCTGGTCTGTAGTACCAGAAGAAGGGACTGGAGATGCTGGGTGGCTCCTGATATCCTCCGGGGAAGGAGGAGTAGATGAGGTCCGAGATGGCATCTCACTTCGAGGCTCACTTTGGCCTCCTCTATCTTGGGGCACCTGACTGGTACCCTCGCCCGGTTCTGTATCAAGCCGTCTATTACTTGTTCGCTTCCTATTCGAAGTCATCGCTGAAGGAAAATAAAGCAAATGCTAGAAATGAATACTTACAACTCAGCTCTGGCCACGATCTAGATCTAGAAAGAAGGTAACATTCCTAAATGTCAAGCAGCCTCCTGATTATAAAATGTGGCGCGCCACACACCCATAATCAAGACTCTACTAGACACGGCTCATAGACAATCCCTAGGACATGACCTTGCTCTGATACCAATTCTTGTCACAACCCAACCGGAGGGCCGCGACATGGCACCGGACCCTGCTTGCAGAGTACCGGCGTACCCTTCATATCTGCTATCTTACTTTCTTTATTATCTAGAAGGCCGGTGAATGCCCGCAAACATAACAACAATGATCATAATTAACTCGGACCTTCCGATAACAACACATTTTATACACATATCCACAGAAACACTGCATTATGACGTAGGCATACATATACAACATACCACGGCCAACACGGCCATCGTGCAAAAGCTATACACCAGAATACATACGCTTGCCGACAAGGCAATTCAGCTGTGCATTAGTCATCCCATTGTCTAAACATAACTCAATACTTGTCTATACACGTACATAAACCGACACTTGTCTATGAGCCTCTACTGAAACATACATCATACAACCTGTGTTGGAACAAGACCCTGACACGCCCATAATGCCTATACAAAATGCATACCAAGGTTATAGCAAGTCCGAAAGATGAATCTTGCCAATATCTGCTGAACTGGATAGCCTACTGCGTGGGGGAACTCCGTCTATCAGTCTATCAGGACCTGCAGCATGACATGCAGCATCCACAAATAAAGGACGTCAGTACGCATAAGGTACTGAGTATGTAAGACGGGAAGGCATAACATAGAGAAATGATATAAGTCAGGATAGGAAACATATAACCTGTACCATCTGAACGCCTCTGAGGGCGGCTAACCATGACATGCTCGTCGTGCTTATGCATATATACATAACCTTTCTAACATCATCATACACATGTTCATTATCATTATCATCATCCTATACATAACCTCCGTGGCCTTACCATTTTTATATACATTTACATACGCCTCTGTGGGTTTACCATTTTCATATATATTTATCGTTATCATATACGTTTACATAGTCATTATCTTATACATTTACATACGCCTCTGTGGGCTCGTCATCATCTTTGTACATTTACATATGCCTCTGTGGGCTCGTCATCATCATCATAGCATATCATATCATATCATACCCGGCCGTATCAGGCACGGTCACAACACACCCGGCCCTCATTAGGCTTGGTCAAGGGAATTAGATTACACATATATAATTTATGCTCAACTTGTGAAAAATGTGTTCTAAGCCTTTTCGAGTGACATTCGACCGTTATCCTCTTTCCACATAATTAAGAATATCTCTTTATTATGAACCTTATAATACTCAGGAAATACCACAACATTGATATCATAGGAACAAGAGCAATCCTTCCATAAGAGGGAAACAATATAAGCAACCCTAGATTCTAAGAATAGAGTATTCTTTTGGGGCTCGTTCATTGCATTGTATTCAATAGGAGTCGTGCAAAAGAAAGAACGATATAGTCTTACATACCTGGTATATGCTGCACCAGTTCTCAAGCTACGCAATTGCTACAATTCCTTAGTCTACAATTAAAGAACAGTTCAACCGTTACTCACTAAACGTCATAGCTATCATTAATCATAATCCCCAAATTTTGCATGGTGCTTCTCCTCACCCTTCCTCCTATATATTTTATCAAACATAGTTATAACACATGCAGCTCATCTACAACCCAAAATAACCATAACCCATTCCATTTAGCAGCAATTATCTTGAATTCATGATTTCCAACCACCCTCCCATGAATACTTACATGCATGGAACAACATATCATGAATTCCCAAGAGAAGGTTGCATGAAAAGGAGTAATAACTTACCTTGCATGTGAATTATCTAGTATTTTCCCTTGATTCTTCAATTTCTAAGTCTCACTCTCAATTAGGGCTTGCAGAAGGAGGAGACTCAGCTAGGGCTTTTCTTTGGTTCTTCAATTTCTAGATTCTTCTTCAATTTTGAGCTTGGAAGGGGAAGAAATTGTTTAGGGATCGTGTGGGACTATGAGAGGGGTCGTTGGTGTTCCTTCTACTGAGTTTGAGTTCACAAAAATGAAGAAAGAACGTTGGACCCCTTTTATAGGCCTGTCAATAAGTGACACACGTGTCTGATATTTTTCAGGTTTGCGATCGCATTTTTGCCGCAAACACGACATGTGGTTCGCATTTTGGTCACAAATCTCAACCCAGAAATCTGTTACATTATGCGATGCAGAAGGGTCAAATTTGCGGTTCGCATTTTCAACAATGCGACAGCATTCTGGTCGCATTTCTGACGCTGATTTCAGCCCTGAACTCTGTTCCATTCTGCGATGGAGGATGTCACATTTGCGGTCCGCATTTGCATTATGCGGTCACATACTGGCCGCATTTCTGACACAGATTTCTGCCCAGAAATCTGTCTCAGTTTGCGATCTTGATGTTGGATATACGGTCCGCATTTGTGTTTTGCGGTAGCATATTCAACTCCGCGACACCTTTGCTCTTTTCTTGGGTTTTTGAACTATTTTCCGGGTTCTTAGGATCTTATATTTAGACTATCTCACAGCGTATTCTAACGTATGAAATTACGGGTTGTAATACCTATGCCAGTCTATTCCGAAGGTTAAGGCAATTGGACGTCTTGAGGCCCATTGAGTCAAAAATACCAAACCGCCCTCCAAAGAACCTCGATTATTCCCTAAGATGTGCCTTTTGTTCTGGTGCTCCAGGCCATGACATAGAAAAGTGTTGGCACCTGAAACGGGCCGTCCAGGAGCTCATTGATACCAACCAAATTGTAGTCCAAAACCCAAACACTCCAAACATTAACCAAAACCCTCTCCCTGCCAATGAAGAGACACATATGATTGAAGTAGTTTACAAGGACGGGGAACCCAAGAAGTCTTATAAGTCCGTCATGATGATTCGGGCCAGTGAAAATAATTTGGTTAAGGATCCAGACTCTACCAAAGCAAAGCTTGTGACAGTTGAAGGAGCGACAGAAAAGTCGAGCCCATTCAATTTAAAACCATCGGTGTTGGTCGTAAAAGGAATGTCAAAAAATATTGCGGCAAATCCAGAAAGCTCAAAAGTGATAGTGTCGGGGATTCCAAGTAAGCCTGTCCTAGTGATGAAAGGGGCTCCTATTACCCCTATCATCATCAAACCAGTAACTCAACCGCCGATGGCTGATACCAAGGCTGTTCCGTGGACTTACAAGCAAGTAATAGTGACAGACAAAGGAAAAGAAGTGGAGGAAGAAGTAAATGAGACTGGGGGATTGACTCGTTCTGGGAGATATTTCGCTCCAGAAGAGTTAAGGAAAGTTAAGCCATTCAAAGATAGCCAAATGCCAGTAAATAAATCAGTTACCGAGGAAGAGGCTGAGGAGTTCCTGAAGAAGATGAAGGGTCAGGATTATTCCATTATAGAGCAGTTGAGGAAAACACCTGCTCAAATTTCTCTTTTGTCCTTGCTGATACACTCAGATGAACATCGTAGGGTCTTCATGAAGATTTTAAATGAGTCACATGTTCTTGATAAGATCACAGTGAACCACTTGGAAAAGATAGCTGGCAAGATCTTCGAAGCAAATAGGATCACTTTCTCAGATGACGAACTTCCTATCGAAGGTTCAGAACACAACCGAGCTCTCTATCTCACAGTAAAGTGCGAAGATGCTGTTGTTTCGAGGGTTTTGGTTGACAATGGCTCTAGTGCAAATATTTGTCCTTTGTCTACTCTGTAAAAACTGAAGATTGGTACCGAAAGGATCCGCTTGAACAATGTGTGCGTTCGAGGCTTTGATGGAGGAGGTAAAGATTCTGTTGGAGACATAATGCTCGAATTGTCAATAGGACCAATTGAGTTCACCATGGAATTCCAAGTGTTAGATGTAGCTGTCTCCTACAATCTGTTGTTGGGGAGGCCATGGATACATGCTACTAAGGCAGTCCCGTCCTCTCTGCATCAAATGGTGAAGTTTGAATGGGACAGGCAAGAGATAGTTGTGCACGGTGAGGAAGATTTGCCAGTTGGCAATGACACGATTGTTCCGTTTGTTGAAGCTGATGATGATAAAGGATATTGGGTTTTTCAAACTTTCGAAACAGTGTCTGTTGATAAGATCACTGAAGGAAAATGCATTCCGGGTCCCAAGTTCTCCTCCGCATCTGTCATGGTTGCGAATGAAATGTTGAAGAATGGTTTTGTGCCTGGCAAGGGTTTGGGATCGTCTCTGCAAGGTATTGTACATCCAATACGCCCCAATGGGAATTATGGTACATTTGGTTTGGGATTCACGCCCACAGAGGAGACATGAAAAGGTTCAAGAATCCAAAACAGAAGGTATGGTCACTCTCCAAGCCCGTCCCACACATCTCCAAGTCTTTTATCAAACCTGCAGCCGGAAAACCTCCGACTTCCTCAATCACGGAATCTATGGTCGATATTGATGAAGAGATGGCCAAGGGGTTCCGAAGTCTTTTCAAAGAAGTCAATATGGTAGAGGTTGGTGAAGGCTCTAGTAAAGCAGATGTGCAGTTTGTCGACCCGAACGTGAAGCTTAGCAATTGGGAAGTTACTCCTCTGCCCACCAGGAAGGAGTTTTGGTAGTTTGTTTTATTTCCTTTTTATGTTATCTAGGTCGTCCCAGGGTTGTAATCCAGATTTTTCTTTCTTTTTAAGTTTTTCTTATTCTGATGTTCGAACCTTTCTATCCTTTTATTTTCAATGAAATGCAATTTCCCGTTTTCTATTATTCTTAATAATGTTTTATTTTGTTTCTTTTGTACAGTTCTTTTTATGCTGGTTGCAGTGACATGACATGCATGGGAAATTTTCAGCTGAGTTTTATAAGCCATCTAATTCTGAAATAACAATCCAAGAAGTAGAATATGATGATGAAATAGAGTATGATGAAGAAGCAGTATTTGAGCAAATCAGTAAAGAGCTAAAACAATTTGAGAAAAAACCGAAACCTAATTTGAGTGAGACTGAAGCAATCAATTTAGGGGACCAAGATGATGTTAGGGAAACCAAGATAAGTGTGCATTTACAACCCCAAATGAAGGAGGAAATAATCAAAACATTGTTTGAGTACAAAGATGTCTTTGCCTGGTCGTATGACGAGATGCCGGGTTTGAGCACTGATTTGGTAGTCCATAAATTGCCAACCGATCCAGCATGTCCCCCCGTCAAGCAAAAGTTGCGAAAGTTCAAGCTCGATATGAGTGTGAAGATCAAAGAAGAAATCACAAAGCAGCTTACTGCAAAGGTCATTCGGGTCACTCGATATCCCGCCTGGTTAGCCAATGTTGTACCAGTACCAAAGAAGGATGGTAAGACCAGGGTCTGTGTTGATTACCGTGATCTCAACAAGGCAAGCCCAGAGGATGATTTTCCATTGCCGAACATTCACATTCTGATCGACAACTGTGCCAAGCATGAGATTGGGTCTTTTGTTGACTGTTACCCTGGATATCATCAGATCTTGATGGACGAGGAAGATGCAAAACAGACAGCATTCATCACGCCATGGGGAACGTATTGTTATCGGGTAATCCATTTGGTTTGAAGAATGCTGGGGCAACTTACATGAGGGCAATGACCACCATGTTTCATGATATGATACATAGGGTGATTGAGGTTTATGTAGATGATGTGATCATAAAGTCAAAGAAGCAATCTGACCATGTCAAAGACCTGAGAAAGTTTTTTCAAAGGCTCCGCAGGTACAATCTCAAGCTCAATCCAGCAAAATGTGCATTTGGTGTCCCGTCCGATAAACTGCTGGGATTCGTGGTCAGTCGACGCGGTATTGAACTGGATCCGTCAAAGATCAAAGTCATTCATGAATTACCACCCCCGAAGAACAAAACGGAGGTGATGAGCCTACTTGGAAGGTTAAATTACATCAGCAGGTTTATTGCTCAACTCACGACAAACTGTGAGCCCATCTTTAAGATGTTAAAGAAGAATGTCGTAGTCAAGTGGACTGACGAGTGTCAAGAAGCATTTGATAAAATCAAGAGGTACCTGTCAAATCCACCTGTGCTGGTCCCACCAGAGCCGGGAAGACCTCTAATTCTCTATTTGACGGTCTTGGACAATTCTTTTGGTTGCGTATTGGGTCAACATGACATCACAGGAAAGAAGAAGCAAGCAATCTACTATCTCAGCAAGAAGTTCACCCCCTATGAGGTTAAGTACACACTGCTCGAGAGGACATATTGCGCCTTGACTTGGGTGGCACAGAAGTTGAAGCATTATTTGTCATCCCACACTACTTACCTCATTTCTCGCATGGATCCTTTAAAGTATATCTTTCAGAAGCCTATGCCCATCGGAAGACTTGCAAAGTGGCAGATTTTGCTTACAGAATTCGATATCATCTATGTGACTCGGACCGCGATAAAGGCTCAAGCTTTAGCCGACCACTTGGCCGAGAATCCGGTGGATGATGAATATGAGCCATTGAAGACTTATTTTCCTGATGAAGAGGTCATGTATATTGACGAGGTTGATCACAATGAAAAACTAAGTTGGAAACTTTTCTTTGATGGAGCTACTAACATGGAAGGGGTCGGAATAGGGGCTGTACTTATCTCTGAAACAGGGCAACATTACCCTGTAACAGCCCAGCTTCGATTTTATTGCACCAACAACATGGCTGAGTACGAAGCATGCATTCTGGGTCTGAGGTTAGCTATGGACATGGGAGTCCAGGAGATACTTGTTCTGGAGACTCAGATCTTTTGGTCCACCAGATTCAAGGAGAATGGGAAACTCGAGATTTGAAGCTCATACCTTACCGACAGTACTTGTATGATCTTTGTCAACGCTTCAGGTCAGTTGAATTTAGAAATATTCCCAGGATTCATAATGAGATTGCCGATGCCTTAGCTACCCTAGCGTCAATGCTACATCATCCAGACAAGGTTTATGTCGACCCCATACATATCCAAGTTCGTGACCGACATGCTTATTGTAATGTGGTAGAAGAGGAAATCGATGGTGAACCTTGGTTCCATGATATCAAGGAATACATCAGGTCAAGGGTATATCCAGTATATGCTACAAGAGACCAAAAGAGAACCATTCGACGTCTGGCCAGTGGATTTTTCTTGAATGGAGAAATCTCGTACAAGAGGACTCTGGATTTAGGGCTGCTGGGGTGCATAGATGCTAAAGAAGCTTCAATTATCATGGCCGAAGTACATTTTGGAGTTTGCGGTCCACATATGAATGGGTATGTATTGGCAAAGAAGATACTTCGAGCAGGTTATTATTGGCTCACCATGGAACGGGATAGTATCAGCTTTGTTCGCAAGTGTCATCAATGTCAGATACACGGTGATTTGATTCATTCTCCTCCATCTGAGTTACACACAATGTCTGCACCCTGGCCCTTTGTTGCTTGGGGCATGGATGTTATTGGGTCAATCGAGCCAGCAGCATCAAATGGGCATAGGTTTATTTTGGTGGCCATTGATTACTTTACCAAGTGGGTCAAAGCTGTAACTTTCAAGTCCGTAACCAAGAAGGCAGTGGTGGATTTTGTTCATTCAAACATCATTTGTCGGTTCGGAATTCCCAAGGTGATCATCACAGACAATGCTGCTAATCTCAACAGTCATTTGATGAAAGAGGTATGCTAACAGTTCAAGATTATGCATCGAAACTCCACTCCGTATCGCCCCAAGGCAAATGGAGTTGTTGAGGCTGCTAATAAGAACATAAAGAAGATACTTCGTAAGATAGTTCAGAGTTCTCAGCAGTGGCATGAAAAGTTGCCTTTTGCATTATTGGGTTATCGCACTACTGTTCGAACTTCAGTGGGTGCAACTCCTTATCTGCTGGTATACGGAACTGAGGCAGTTATACCTGCAGAAGTTGAGATTCCATCCCTTCGGATCGTTGCAGAAGCCGAAATTGATGATAACGAGTGGGTCAAAACCCGGCTCGAACAGTTGAGCCTGATTGATGAGAAAAGACTGGCTGCAGTATGTCATGGCCAACTGTATCAGAAGAGAATGGCTAAAGCATACAACAAAAAGGTGCGTCCCCGAAAATTTGAAGTGGCCCAAATGGTATTGAAACGCATTCTTCCTCATTTTAATTCGAAAGATTTGATTCCAAAAGTTGTAATTTTATCCCTATTTTTATCTTGAATTAGGGTGAGACTTCATGCCGCCCTTTCTTTCTAACCCTGTCCAAAAGCCTACATTACGGTCCAAAGAAAGACCTTTCGATCAATCCTTGAGGATGCCGAGTCAAGCGAGATAAAGACATGATTTACATCAGGGGCAACACCTCATTCATGGGTGCAGGAGAGAAATTTCAAAATGAGAGAGTCTTATTGGTGAAAACCCTCACGGGCACCATAAGGTGATGGTGAGACGAGAGAAAATTCAAAATGAGAGAGTCTTATTGGTGAAAACCCTCACGGGCACCATAAGGCGATGGTGAGATGAGAGAAAATTTAAAATGAGAGAGTCTTATTGGTGAAAACCCTCACGGGCGCCATAAGGCGATGGTGAGTTGAAAGATAAACCAAAAAGAGGAATGGGATCAGTGAAAGTTCAGTCTTCGAAGTATGGACTTATGCCACGAGCTGAATATGATTGGTCGGACGGATTAGGCTGATCAATCCGAAATGCATGTCTTGATCATTGGAGTCGGTTGCTTCCCTCAGATAAGTCTTTCTTTTCAAAATTTCCTCCACATAGTCATCCGTGTTCAAAGTTTTCCTTTATTCCTTTTTGTCCAAAATCATTTCACTTTGCTCTTTGAGTCCATTTTTATGAGTTTCTTTCGAACTAGACCATGAAAAACGAGTAGGGAGGGATTTCAAAGCCTACTACCAACTTCCAAATTGCGTAAAGCGGAACTCGGCCAAGCATATCACAACAAACAGGATTTGGAATGAATGGTATGCAGATAATTGAAGTTTAGGCAATAAGGCGACTTTTAAGTTTTGGAAAATACAAGGATGCAGCTGCGTTCGGAATGAAAATGCAATGCAACAGGTAGTGATAAGAAATTCGGGTCATTCAGAGATTGTGTGATCCGGTCCTAATCAAAGGTCAAACAACTCTTTGTTCGTTCAAAGTGGCTGATCAGGATGAAGCATGGCAGTCAGCAGAAGAAGATCCCCAGCAAGAGTTAAAACTTGAATACATTCCCCAGCAGAAGCAGACCCTAAGCAATGACGCCACAAACTAACCACCACATTTTTCAAACTAACAAGATTTTGTTTATATGAAACAGGAAACATGAAAATTTGTCAATCCACAAAGCCCTCTTGCGAAGAAGACATGGCTCGGGAGGCAAAAGTTTCGATTCAGAATTCCCAAGCAGAAAGCATGGCTCAGGTAAATTCATTTTCGGTTTTTCAGGACCCTCCTGGATAATGGGATTTAATTTTAGTTTTCAGGACCCTCCTGGATAATGGGATTCAGCTTTTAAATTCTCAGGACCCTCCTGGATAATGGGATTTAGTTTTTAAATTTCTCAGGACCCTCCTGGATAATGGGATTTAGCTTTAAATTTCTCAGGACCCTCCTGGATAATGGGATTTAGTTCTTAAGTTTTCAAGACCCTCCTGAATAATGGAATTTAGTTTTTAAGTTTCCAGGACCCTCCTGGATAATGGGATTTACTTTTGAATTTCTCAGGACCCTCCTGGATAATGAGATTTAGTTTTTAAATTTCTTAGGACCCTCCTGGATAATGGGATTTAGCTTTATATTTCTCAGGACCCTCCTGGATAATAGGATTTAGTTCTTAAGTTTTCAGGACCCTCCTGGATAATGGGATTTAGTTTTTAAGTTTTCAGGACCCTCCTGGATAATGGGATTTATTTTTGAATTTCTCAAGACCCTCCTGGATAATGGGATTTAATTTTAAATTTCTCAGGACCCTCCTGGATAATGGGAATTAGTTTTAAATTGCGCAGGACCCTCCTGGACAATGGGACTTAGCTTTCAATTTCCCAGGACCCTCCTGGATAATGGAAATTAGTTTTAAATTGCTCAGGACCCTCCTGGATAATGAGATTTAGCTTTAAATTTATTAGGACCCTCCTGAATAATGGGATTTATTTCTTAAGTTTTCAGGACCCTCTTGGATAATGGGATTTAGTTTTTAAGTTTCAAGACCCTCCTGGATAATGGAATTTAGTTTTGAATTTCTCAGGACCCTCCTGGATAATGGGATTTAATTTTAAATTTCTCAGGACCCTCCTGGACAATGGGACTTAGCTTTTAATTTTCCAGGACCCTCCTAGACAATGGGACTTAGCTTTATATTTCCCAGGACCCTCCTGGATAATGGGATTTAGCTTTTAGTTTTCTCAGGACCCTCCTGGATAATGGGAATTAGCTTTAAATTTCTCAGGACCATCCTGGATAATGGGATTTAGCTTTTAAATTCTTAGAAGTTTTTAGGTAATATAATTCGATTAACCCCCCGCAGATATGCCCAGGTTCCAAACTGGGACAGGAAAGTTTCTTTTGCTTTGTTTGCTTTATTGTAGTAATCAGGCGCCCACCTGGATAACGAGGAATACATTCAAGTTTTAGCAATCAGGCACCCACTTGGATAACGACGGAATACATTCAAGTTTTAGCAATCAGGTGCCCACCTGGATAATGAGGGAATACAATTCAAGTTCGGAAATTAGGCGCCCACATGTAAAACGAGGGAATCTATTTCAGAGTCACTTCAAATTCACAAGAAGCATCAGGAGCCCGCTTGAAGAACAGGGTCCATCTTTTCCAGTTCTATAGGATCTCGTATTTTTCTTTTGCTTTTGATGTAATTTTTCCTTCTAATTTGATGTAATGATAGGAACCGCGGACCGGAACCTCGACGGCACTTCACTCGACTCCTTACCTCGGTACTCCATTGCCCTTCTCAATTACGAACTACACGTGGCCTGATTCCTTTGTAACCAAGGATATGTAGGCAGCTCAAATACCAGGGCTCGGTCACATTCTCTTTCCTTCAATTTTATTTTCCCCAAGCAGAGGACGGATCAAAAACATGTCTTGTTATTCTTTGCCTGAAAACACTCCATGTTTTCCGGCAAAGAGGGGCAGCTGTAGACATGTAATTTTTGACCCACGCGTCGGAATCACCTCTAATAGTCATAATACTTTTAGAATAATTATTGGGGCCTATTTTGTAGGAATCCATTTAATTATTAATTTAATTCTATTTTAGGTTCAAAATTAAAAAATACCAAAAATAGTTCCAAGCTCTTATCTTCTTAATTCAATCAAAAGCCTTGTGTTTTGGGGCATGTTTAAGACAGATTTTTTTGGTCGTGTCTTGGGCCAATCTTATATTAGAGCCCAATCTAAATATAATCCAAATTCAGCAGCCCAATAGCCTAGCCCATTCTTTCCCTCTCTTTGCCACATCGAATAACAAACTCTGACAAGAGAGGATTTCATTAATGATTCCATCGATTCCCTGTTAACACGACTCCACTATTGATATAACAAAATTGGGGGAATCACAATGGGGGGGATCCTCTGGAGAGAGTCAGTTATCTTTGAGAGCAAGGAGAGGGTGCTAGGAGGGATTTGAATTTTTCACAGAAAGGGATCATCGATTTTAGTCTTCTTCTTCTTCAAAAAATTTCAGAAAAAGAAACAATAAAACAAAAACAGAGGAACACATACTTCTACTTCCTCCAACTTCGTTTCGGGCAGAGAAAAGTCTTTGAGAATCGATTTCAATCAAAGAGGTACTAGGGCTTCGATTCTAGTTGGCCAGCTCAAGTTCCAGTCACGGTTCGATGCTCCTGCTGATATTCACACTCAAAAACCAGCAGAAACTTTCGTCCAGGTTCATTTCTTAATTCTTGCTTATTTGGTTTGGTATGACTTAAACATGATGAATCTGAGGATGACTGTTTCTAGTTTGTTAATTTCATGAATTGATATGCTCAAATTACACCTTAGCGAATATCGTAACGTGGTTGATGTTTAATACAATCATCTAGCAATGGAAAAATCGAAACAAACAATCAAATCATCCGCATTTGGTGTTGAATTTGCGACCCCATAACTGATATGCGATTTGCTTTTTTACCTTAATCGCCAGAAACACTGGATTAGTCTGCGCTTGGGGTTGACTCTACGACCGCATAACTGATATGCGGTTCGCATTTGTGACCTGATTGTCGTATTTCTGACATTAAATCTTACCCAGGATTCTGTTCTGATTTGCGATTTCTGCGTGAAATTTGCGGCTCGCAGACACACTTTGCGATTGCATATTGGATCGCATTTTGACATCGAACCTTGATCTGAAGTTCTGTTCCGATCTGCGATTCTTGCACGCAATATGCGTCTCACATATGGGATCTGCGATAGCAAATCCCTATTTGCAGTGACGTTTTGTTCTTTTCTTGTCTTTTGTGGCTCTTTAGATCAGGTTTGGTTAAATGCATGAAATAAAAGTTAAAAGAACGAGGCCATGAACTGAACTTTTATCTTTCTTTATCTTAGAGCTCATTTTCTTGTCTCATTACATTACTCGCTAGTAGCATGTTTAGGCCGACCACGCTTGGGTAGGCAATACTAGGATGTTCTGTTAGGATTTTTCCGAGGCGAGAGGTCATTCCTTAGTTAAATTTATACGGGGAATGACCCGAAGGACTTATGTATTCAACATTCCGGGAAATGCCCCGAGGTATTTGTATATGAGGGTCAAAAGTGAAACCTGTCGTACTTTGATTCTATTTTCCTTCTTTATTAGGTGGGAATGACCTCAAGCCTCTTGTGTGTTTTTTTTTATCTCAATTCAAATGTATTAAAAGCCAACTAAATTGAATATGCAACCGTGATTTTCACGGGATTCGGGAATGCTAACACCTTCTCCCCGAATCAAATGAACCCCCTTACCCAAATCTCTGGTACGAACTTGGCTTGGAGTCTAAGTTCTAAAATAGTGGCCTGGCACACCGGAACCAATTGTCAGGTGGCGGCTCTAAACTTTTCTGATTAATCCATCTCTTTGTCACTTTCCAAATTGGAGACCCCTTTACGAGCTTTATTAAGCCTTTTATCCAAAGGGTTTAGTAAAGCTCGTCGCCCGTAAAAAGGAGGAGTGACAACTGTAATTATGACTTGTCTGTAAAATTTGGTGTAAAACGGTGTAGATTTGACATGATTCAGACGTTCGGTTGTTAAAGTGAAAGTTCTTAAGTTTTATTGAAAATTTCATTCGTTTTGGTATCCGATTCGTAGATCTTGGTGTTATTTGGTGTTTTGATCGCGCAAGTGACTCCGTATATTTTTGGACTTGTGTACATGTTTGGTTTGGAGCCCCCAGGGCTCGGGTGAGTTTCGGATAGGCTTCGGACTGGTTTTAGACTTAGAGAATAGCTGGTGAAAAATCTGTTCTAGTGTAGGTCTCTGACCTCGCAATTGTGAGGTTAGTGTTCGCATTTGCGAAAAACCAAATTGCTGTCATGTTTGCAATTGCAAAAAAATCTTTGCATTTGCGAAGAGGGATTGGGTCAGTTGAGGTTGCATTTGCAATCAAAAGGGTTGCATTTGCGAAGGACCATAGTTCGCATTTGCGAATAAATCATCGCAAATGCGATGATAGCAGAGATGAAGTTTCTTCGCATTTGCGAAGTTTGGCTCGCATTTGGGGGGTTCGCAATTGCGAACCCGATGTCATAATTGCGATATCTGCGCCTAGTCAAAAGCTGAGATAGATGGGATTCTAGCTCATTCTCTCAAATTCTCAACCCCAAACACCTTAGAGGCGATTTTTCCAAGACTTTTCTTCCTCAATTCATTGGTAAGTGACTCTAACCTACTTTCTTTCAATTACCCACTACATTTCATAAGATTTCAATCTTAAATTAAGACTTCCAAGGTAGAAATTGGGGATTTAGGTAGAATTAGGAATTTTGTAAAATTGAAATTTAGACCTCGAATTGAGGTCGTATTTCGAAATAAATTGCGTAACTAGGCTCGGGGGCGAATGGGTGATCGAGTTTTGTTCCGAACCTCGGGTTTTGACCAAGCAAGCCCTGGGGTTGACTTTTTCAATAGTGATCTAAATTGAACCTCTTTCGGTCGTGAGTAGTTTCTAAAGCTTAATTTGAATCATTTGGTTAAAAACTTGGTTGATTCGATTGGTTCGGAGGCTTGTTCGAATGGCAAGGCCGTGATTGAATTTTGAATTGATTGCGGAGTGAGGTAAGTGTCGGGTTTAACCTTGATTTGATGAAATTAGGAACCCTTGAGTTATGTGCTATGTGAAATTCATGTGTTGCGGTGTATATGCGTGGTGACGAGTGTATATATATCGCCAAAATACTTGTTTCCCTGTTTGTCCCACATTTCATGAATTATTTCATTACATGCCTTAACGGTTACATGTTTTAATTGCTTTCCATGCCTTATTTGCTACTTGTCACTTATTTTTCTCATGTTAAGAATGTTAGATTTATCCGTGCTTCCATGATTTACTGCTACTACTTGAAACGACTTATTTTATCCTTAGTTGTTATTTATTTGAACTGTTTAGTATTCATTATGGTAGATTCTTAATCTGAGACGAGATTCCCTTTTTGTTTCAGCTTCATATCCATTAATCATAGAGGACTCTTGTGATTTAAATTGTTAAATTAAATGCAGTTATCGATTTATTCATATTGTACGGTGGGATCGAGTTGCGCGCCGCAACAGGTGAAATAAGGGTAGATTGATATGGTGACATAAGGATGAATTCATATTGAAACAATGGGATCGGGTTTCTCGCCGCAACAGGTAAAATAAGGGTGGATTGATATGGTGAAATAAGGGTGAATTATGATATTGATTCTGACAATATGGTGGGGTCGGGTTGGCGCAGCGACATATATTTATTTATTATTATTGATATTTATATGGTGAAATAAGGGAGGATTGTGTTGTACAGTGGGATCGGATTGCGTGCCGCAATAGTTTATGTGTTCTATTCCTTATTGTGTTGTGTTGGCTTCGGTACTTTCATATGAGACTCTAAGAATTGGTATTTCTGGCATTCATTGGGTTTCGTAGAGGTTGAGCTAATTTCTTAAGTTAACTGTCTTATTTCATTTTCGTATTTTCCGTCCCTGTCATTATTTTATACTGCGTACAAATTATTTTGTAAGTGACCCGCCTTAGTCTCGTTACTACTTCGTCGAGGTTAGACTCGACACTTACAAACTACATAGGGTCGGTAGTACTCATACTGCACTCTGCACTTCTTGTGCGGATTTTGGAGTCGGTCCCAACAGCGGTCAGTAGCGTGCTCGGGTTGAGTATCAACGGGGAGACTTGAGGTACAGCTGCTCGGTGTTCGCAGCCCTGAAGTCCCCTCCCACTTTATCTACCTATGTATTTTTCTTTCAGACAACTTTACTTTTATTCGGATCTTTATCTATATTATTCTAGTAGCTCGTGCACTTGTGACATCAAATTCGAATTGTAGTAAAGATTTCAATTGTTATGTTTTCCGCTCCTTATTTTAGAATTTATTTTAGTTATTTTGATTTCTTATTCATCATTTAAAATTGAATTGATGAAAATAAATAAATTATTCTAATATTGACTTATTTAGTAAGTGAAATATTAGACGTTATTACAATTTCGAGAGTGAGATTTACGGATCGTGACAATACTAAAGGAAATGGCTAAGAGTTACTTGTTGTACCTTGAATTTGAAAAGCAATAAAGATTTATAGAGTAAGATCTTTTGCATTTGATTTTCAATTTTAAGTGTGACACTAAATCAATGCAGTTTGAATGACGTGACTCCTGTAGATTTGCTGTCTATCTCTGGTTCAATTACTTTTTTTCTTTTCCAAGTAGTGAGTGCGTGCATATATTCCAAATTTGTTGTTTAGAAAAGGTAAAAAATCTTAAAATCTTTTTAAATTTGGCACGCATTATTATTTATATTTTTAAATTATTCATGATCTTAATTATCTTCTTATATTGATTATTCAATAGTTATTACTCTCTTGAACGATCTTATCCTAAGAAAGTGGCATGCTGCCACGTGAATTTTTTTGTCCATATGGCATTTTTGAAACATAAAATATATTTTATACCTTTTTAAGTGTGCTACTTGTTTAGATAATTTTTTTCGAATAATATTTATAATAAAACTTGGCTAGAACTATATTATTTAGGCTAATTTTTTTATTTGGCTAAAAATAATAAAGTTTTAGTTATTATTTCTTGAATTTGACCTGAAAATAAAAATTTATACAGTTGAAATAAATAGTCAAGGCATCTAAAAAAATAAATAAATAAAAAAGGCATCTAAAAAGATATAAAAAATTATATAGTTTTATTTTTATTATTTTTGCTATAATTTTTTATATAGCTCTAAAATATATTTTTTATAGATATTACTGGAAAAAGTAAAAATACACAGTTGAAATAAATAGTCATTGCATCAAAAAAAGAAATAAAAAGAGTGTACAATTGCAAGTTCATTATTTTGGCTATACCTTTTTATTTGGTAAAAAATAATGGAGCTGTAGCCATTTTTTTTACTGATTTGATTCGAAAATAAAAAAACACAATTAAAATAATTAGACATTATATTTAAAAAAAAAATAACAGAAAATGCACAACTAGTACTCCATTATTTTTGCTAAAAGTTTTCTATTTGACTAAGATGATGGAGTTCCAACCAAATTTTTATAAATTTGGCAAAAAAAGAAGAAGAAGAAATATGTAGTTGCAACAAATAGACATTATTGCTTTGAATGTCAGTATTAATTAACTATTTTTTATTTCAAAGCTCATGAATTGTACTTTTTATTAAGATTCGTTATTATATACTGTAATCATACATTTCCTCCAAAGTTGCATTTTCCACTACTATAAAAACAGAATAATATTAGGTTGGAAGTGAAAATTATTGTCTACCCAAATGAACTAATAATTTATGAGCACGTGCAATGCAAGTGCACTGTCCTTTGGTCCCCTTTTTCTCTAAAGTATGGTCTTATTCAAATAAACTCATATTTGAGATCTGTTTTTTTTTGTCAGTACAGTTCGAATGATGCATATCAATAGATTTGTTGTCTACCTCTTATAGTTACTCTTTTGTATTGCCATTGTAATTCAAAGCACATATAACTTGACTACTAAATATATTGTATAGAATAATTAAAAATACAATACTATGAGTATGTAAAATGCATTTTTTTCAAAAAAAAAAAAAAGAAAAAAGAAGAAGAAGAAGAAAAAAAGAGCACGTGCAATGCTCTTTCCTTTGTTTTCCCTTTTTTTTTCTTCTATGGTCGTATGCAAATAAATTCGTATTTATATTTTTTATTTTTTATGATGTACATGTGTAGATTTGCTGTCTATCTCCTGTTGAGTTACTCTTTTGCATTGTTAAGTAGTAAACTTAAAGCGCATATACGTAGACATTTGAAATATAATACTACGTTAATGGCTTAATGCATGAAGCCATGAACTTCATGAATAGTTAAGATTCGAATTGCCCGTAGGAGAAAGCTATATGACTATATATTTGCAACTTTTTATTGCACAACTAATCATATATTTTCATTAACGTTATATTGCCATTTTTACTATCAAAAACAAAATTATTAGGCTAGAAAGAATAATGATTGTATGCCGAGCACGTGCAATGCACGTGTTTGTGTTCTTTTCTTTGTTTTTTTCTTTTATCTTCATTAATCGATAAAGTGTGTGTATGTGTGTATGTGTGTGCAAATAAAATTTTAAGTTTTTATTTTTCTTTATTTTAAGTGTGGTACTAAATCATACAATCCGAATGATAGGCATCTATAGATTTGTTATCAACCTTACTTTAAGTCACTCTTTACTTTGCCAAGTAGTTCTAACCCTCTTCCTCGAGCCCTTGAGATACACTAGGACACAGTGAGTGTTAGGATTTTTAAATGCATAGCTCGTGATTTTATAGCTCGTGGCATAGATGGGACAAGAGCCCTTTAGGATTTGTTTTGTATTACCCTCTAATCAAACTTCTAGATCTAATTTGTAGCTTTCTCTGTTATTTTAATTTCTTGATTCTCGTTTCTTTTATTTGTTTGACTTTTGTCAAACATTATGGTGTAAAATATGAATTTTGAATTTAACTCAACCTAAAATATAACGCATAGAGTAAGAATTACAATTATGATTGAATGAACTTTCTTGTTTTGGTCATTCTTGGCAGTCTTTTCAAGAACGGCATCCTCTATAACTCTTGATCTTTCTTCTTTCGATTTCCCTCATGCGTTGTTGCTGCACATAGAGATGGGCGTAGTTTGCTCCCATGAAACACATGATTGATGAGGTTTATGCTCAAGAAAATGGCTAAGAGTTACTTGTTGTAGCTTGAATCTGAGAAAAGCAATGCAGATTTATAGAGTAGATCTTTTGCATGATTTCTATTGATTTTTAATTTTAAGTGTGACACTATATCGATGCAGTTTGAATGACGTGACATCTGTAGATTTGCTGTCAATCTCTGGTTCAATTACTTTTTATAATTTTTTGTTGCAAAACTAATCATATATTTTCATTAATGTTATATCTCCACTTTTACTATCAAAAACAGAATTATTAGGCTAGACGAATTAAAGATTGTCTACCTTAGATAACTAACAAATTAAGAGCATGTGCATTGCACGTGCTCTTTTCTTTTTTCATTTTCTCTTCTATAATCGGTGAAGTGTATATATATATGTATATATATATATATAGAGAGAGAGAGTTAATCTAAATAAACTTATAAAATTTTATTGTTATTTATTTCTTTTAAGTGTGATATTAAATAATACAGTTCGAATGATAAACGTCTATAGATTTGTTGTCTACCTTGTAAGTTACTCCTTGCTATGTCAAGTAGCTAATACAAAGCACGTGTATTTGAAGTCTAATCCATTATACAATAACAATTGAAAATTTAATACTCCCTCATTTCAGTTTATGTGAAGTATTACCATTTGAGAAGTTAAACTGCTTTTTTCCTTTGGATTTTTTTGAATATTTTAAATTATTAAATGTGTTGACTTATAGCACCTTATATGTACTCTTTAAGTATGTAATTCTATTTTATATGTACTCTTC
Organism: Nicotiana obtusifolia; assembly: GCA_002018475.1. NCBI lineage: Eukaryota > Viridiplantae > Streptophyta > Magnoliopsida > Solanales > Solanaceae > Nicotiana > Nicotiana obtusifolia. The sequence goes on from MCJB01016359.1 coordinate 71,193, forward strand.
AAGTATGTAATTCTATTTTAAAATCTATGAAGAATATATACTCAAATTCACACTAAAAATTAGGTGCTTTGACCCTCTTATTCGAGCCCTGAGAGATAAATTAGGACATAGAAAGTATTAGGATTTTCACATGCATAGCTCTTGAGATAAATTGGGATAGGAGACTTTTAGAATTTGTTTCATATCACCCTCTAATTAAACTTTTAGATTTAGTTTGAAGCTTTTTCTATTATTTTAATGTCTTGGCACTTGATTCTCCTTTTTTTCTTTTTCTTTTTTGTAACTTTCTTATGTTTTATGCCTGCAATTAACCCCTCTTTAATTATTTGTTTGACTTTTGTCAAACATTATTGTGTAAAATAATGGATCTTAGATTTAACTTAACTTTAAAATATTAGCTCATATACTAAGAATTGTCCAATGCAATATAAGGAGATCAATTTTATATCTAACCACCAGTGGAGAATAAGTTAATTGAAAAGAAAAAAAAAATCAATAATCTATTCATCCGTCTTGCTTTATTTTTCTTTAATTTCTTTTTCTATTCTTCTCTTCACTTGCTGGTATTTCGTTTTTCCTGTAATACGTTAATAGAGAACAAAATTTGGCAATAGTATAAAACTCATTATACTATCAATGCGATAAGTTATCCAATATTCCAATTAGCAAAAAAATAAGAGTGTTGGGGGATGGGTCTGCCAAGAAAATTGTTGGGTCTCCGCCTCTTGATTGGGCTACATAGCATTCTTTTCTTGATTCTATGGCTTCAAAGATAACAGAAACATAAGAGGATCACTGGATTGGGCTTCAACATAAGGAGATTCGGTTGCTATGTCTTTGAAAAATTTCCAAAGGAATTGCATTAGGCAAATCTGGAGCGACAAGAAAAAATTACTGGTAAGAAAAATCGATCACAAGTTTTCCATATGAGAAATTACTCTGTCAATTAGTTCAGCCAACCCTTACCAACAATTTGGTTTGATCTCCTAAGTTATTCACTCTTTCAATAATTTGGGATTAAACAATAGCAATGTGTTACATCCATTCATTATGCCTTTGTAATGATAAATGGGTCCAATATTATCGAATCGAAGAACATAGCAAATCGGAATGGACTTTCTCATATATATATTTTTGTCCCTAACTACTTTAAGTCAGCATTTTTTTATTATCAAGTTGTCTATATAAAGATTGTTTCGATTCATTGTACATTTTGAACTGTTTCTTAGTCATACATACGTGGCCAATTCTTTTCTTTTCCTTATACGATTTCAGTTGGAAGATCAACACAATAATGAATCTATTACTCCCGAGTGCACATGTAGACAGTCAAACTTTTTGTTTTTGTAAGTAGTTTTATATAGCCAAGTTGTCCACTTGTACATGTATGTTACAACTTTTGTTCTTTTAATATTACATTGTCAATCCAAAAATTAAAAAATGGTAATAATGAAAACGAGGTCCAACTTTTCCCACCTATGCATTTTGATAGTACGGATTTTTTCTAAAATTATTTGAGCAATTTTGGTTCTTATTCATTTCAAATTTATGGTTTTGCATTGATTTTTGTCGACTCCGCATTGAATGAAAGCCATATATAATATGCTGGTTTTCCCCATAACTCGACGCTTTAACCAATGATTCAAATAACTCATTTTTTTGCATCTAACACTTTGCAATTAATTATCTAAAAAATGATATTATCCCCCTCCTTCTCTCACCCCTGTCTGGAGAATCTAAGGAGTCCTCCCAAAATATCGAGATAAGTTTATATATATATATATATATATATATATATATATATATATATATATATAAAATAAATGTTTAACAGCAAAATAAAAAAGATACTTGTGCAAACTTTTGGCTGGGCCTCCACAAATAAACACTTGCCTATCTATCGACAAAACTACTGAATGAAAAGGTCCCCTCTGATACTAATTGAAGAGAAATTGCTAGTGTACATGGTGTCAGCATGTACATTTCCTCACAATCCAATGGAATATAAAACTGAAAAAAAAGGTTTTCTAAAACATTATCTCATCTTTCTTATAGAAAAAAAAAACACACACACATAGTGAAACTATTTAATCACGAGACACAATAACGAATACAAATATTATTTTCAAAATAAAATTACTTACACTTGGTGTATATACACCAAAAGATATAATGTTAATTAATTTATAACCTGAAAAATAAATTATATATTACCTATTAAACTAACTATTTTAATTGTTGAATTTCTATTCCTCTATGACAATTATTAACATTATTCTACTTCTCAAGGAAAGTCTTTGTTCAAGATCGCAAAATTCTATTAATAAAACAAAACGTTCCTCCCTGCACGACAGGTATCTTATCTACTTAAACATATTTTTCGTGTTTCCTTAAAAAAGTCCATTAAATTAGGAGTTCAGGAAAAAAAAATTATACTTATCGTGATAGAGATTCTATTTAATTTTGATATGTTGGTGGTGCGTCTAGGAAATCTTTATTCCATAAATGATGGATTTGTTTTTATATACGGTTGAAATCGGGCTCGACTATTGCACGACAGATCGGGTTCGGAATGCGAAGGGTTGAAGATCGACCCCGAGTTTTATCGAAGTAGAACATGATGCCAAAATGTCCGACCTCGAGAACACCGAGCCCGTGATTCAGAAGCGATCCTGACCCCGAACATACTCGAGGGAAGATCACTGAACCTAAATAACGGAAAGCCAGAATATCCGTAATGGGACGAGCATCGCGGTGGGAATCTCGACACAAATCAATGGAACCGCCTAATTAGGATTATTTGCCTTATATAGAGTCGTACCTAAAGTAGGATTCCCTTACTATATAAAAGGGGGTCTAATTATTTGTAAAGACACTTTGAATCTCATCATGAGAGATAGCAATAGACTGATCTCTTTAATTATTATTATTTCATTATTCTATTTCTAACCTTGATCGCAACATTTCTTGACTCGAGGGCGGTCAACATACAAGGCTAACGCCGCCCCGCTTGTGTGGTTTACATTTATTTTTATCGTTAATTCTAATTTCAATTTGATTTCTCATTTTTGTATCAAACTAGATCACGTATCCTTAAAACCGCGTATAAACTCAATTATTATACGATTTTAAGGGTAAAAAGTTTGGCGCCCACCATGGGGCTAAGGATAATAGTGGTTATTTGATACAAATCTCCATAACACACACACACTGCTTCACACTTGCTCTTTGGAGTGTCTTTGATTCCAGGCTATAATACAAAAATGTCAAAATCTCAATCGGCACCTCTGCACACTGACAATGAGTCCGACCACCAAGGTGAAAATAACAACATAGCGCCCAGCAACAAGATCTCGATTTTTGACCCGATTGATGCTAATTCACACATGGTAGTTGATGCGGATCCGCCTACCGACTCCTCAAATAGCGTTCATAGAGGAGTCCGATCAGTAACTCGAAACCCCCAAAATGTTAAGGGGACGGGATCAGCCTCTGGATGATCTTCGAAATGTTACAGGCTCATAGACGGCGATAGCTCCGTTATAAAACCGAAGCCAAATCCCGAACAGGGTTGAGCCCGGCCTTTCCTGGGAAATTACCCACAGTGATGAATCGATCGTAGGAAGGTCGAATGAATGTGAATTGGGGGCAAACCCCGAAGTTATGAAGATGCTCGAGGAACTGACAAGACGGCTAGAATCATGAGAGAAAAAAATCAAGGCAAATGACAAAAAGGTGGAAACCTACAACTCCAGGGTAGATCAAATCCCAGGGGTACACCCAGTGTTAAAAGGCCTGGATTCCAGGAAGTTCATGCAAAAATCTTTTCCACCGAGCGCCACTCCGAATCCGATCCCCAAGAAATTCTGTATGCTCGAAATACCCAAGTATAACGGAACGATCGACCCGAACGAACACGTAACCTCGTATACATTTGCTATCAAAGGGAACAACTTGGAGGACGTTGAGATCGAATCTATTCTGTTGAAGAAATTTGGGGAGACCCTGTCAAAGGGGGCCATGATATGGTATCACAACTTACCTCCTAATTCTATTGACTCATTTGCTATGCTTGCATATTCTTTTGTGAAGGCACACGCGAGTGCCATCAAGGTCAAAACGAGGAAATCGGACCTTTTCAAAGTCAAACAAAAGGATAACGAAATGCTCAGAGAGTTCTTGTCCGGTTTCAAATGGAACCGATGGATCTGCCACCAGTCACTAACGATTTGGTTGTTCAAGCTTTCACTCAAGGACTCAATATCGAAGCTCAGTGGCTTCACAGCAACTAAAGCAGAACTTAATAAAATACCCGGCTGTTACATGGGCTGTCATACATAACCGGTACCAGTCGAAAATTAGAGTTGAAAACAATCAGCTCAGGGCCCCTTGGGGATCCATTTATCCCGTTAGAGCTCTTGACAAAATCAGAAGGGATATTGATCGCGAACCAAGATCGAACAGAGATTGACATCAACCGTATCACGGGGACAGAAAAATCGGTGTATCTGGGCGGAACACTCTAAGAAATGAAAGGAGAAATGACTGAGACGAGAACAGCAGGGGGCTTATGACCAAAAGCAGCTTCAAAAGGCCCATCGGGCATAATGAAGCACCACGACTATCGAAGTACAACTTTAATGTCGATGCTACCACTATTGTATCGGCTATCAGCCGCATCAAAGATACTAAATGTCCTTGATCACTACAATCCGATCGACCCATATGGATCCTAACCAAATATGCAAATATCATGGCACTCACGTTCAAAGAATGGAAGATTATCAGCAACTGAGAGAGGAAGTAGCCCTGCTACTCAATAATGGATATCTTCAAGAATTCTTGAGGACCCGAGCCAAAAATCATTTCCAGAACAGGAATTCCGACAAATAAACGTGGCAAGAAGAACCTCAACACGTGATCAACATGATCATTGGTGGAGTCGATACCCCTCAGGGGACGTGTTGAAATGCACCAAAATATCTATTACTAGGGAGAAACGCACTCGAGATTATACGCCGAAGGGAACTTTATCTTTCAACGACGAGGATGCGGAAGGGATTGTACAACCCCACAATGACGCACTGGTAATATCTGTACTCGTACACAGAATTAGTTAAACGTGTGTTAATCGATCCAAGTAGCTCGGCCAACATCATTTGATCATGGGTCGTGGAGAAACTCGGCCTGCTAGACCAGATCGTTCCTACAGTCCAAGTTCTTAACGGATTCAACATGGCATATGAGACCACCAAGGGTGAGATAACGTTACCGATAAATACCGCTGAAACCATTCGAGAAAAAAAGTTCTGTGTGATCGAAGGGGACATGAGGTACAATGCTCAGTTCGGGAGACCATGGATCCACGACATGAGGGCGGTGCCTTCGACGCTGCACCAGGCATTGAAATTTATGTTAAAACGGTATACGGGGAGCAACCGGCCGCGAAAGAAATGTTCGCGGTCGAAGAGGTGATGCCAGCACCAACGGTTCCAAACCAAGTGATCGAAGACAGGACGAAATGGCAATCACAGATACCATCTTCGGCAGATTCAGACAAACAAGGAGAAGTGGAGGATGATTATTATGGGACTCCCAGATCTTTTATAGCCCCTGATGATTTCGATGCCACTGAATCGATGGTCGAGGACCTGGCATAAGTCATATTGCGAGAAAACTTGCTCGATCGAAAGGTACACCTGGGCACGGGGCTAAGCTCCAAGCTCAGAGTAAAACTCATTCAGTTTCTTATAACTAACGAAGACTGTTTTGCTTGGTCCCACCTCGATATGACAGGTGACCCATCAGAGATAATCACTCACAAGCTGAGCCTAGTTCCGAAGTTCCATCCGGTTAAAAAAAAAAAAAAAAAGAGGCCCCAGTCCAAAATCAAACATGTTTTCATCAAGGATGAGGTAACTAAACTTTAAAAGATAGGGTCTATTCGGGAGGTCAAATACTCGGATTGGTTAGCTAATGTAGTGGTAGTCCCTAAGAAAGGGAATAAATTAAGAATGTGTGTAGATTATAAAGATTTGAATAAAGCATGTCCTAAACACTCTTTTCCCTTGCCCAACATTGACTGCATGATCGATGCTACTACCGGCCACGAAACCCTTAGTTTTCTCGACGCATATTCCGGACACAACCAAATACAGATGGACCCAGGTGATCAGGAAAAATCTTCCTTCATCACTAAATATGGCACATACTGTTATAATGTAATGCCATTTGGGTTAAAAAATGCTGGTGCCACATACCAACGCCTAGTAAACTGAATGCTTGAGAAATAATTAGGAAAGACAATGGAGGTTTATATTGATGACATATTAGTTAAGTCCCTACGAGCAGAGGAACATTTAAGACATTTGCAAGAAACATTCAGTATACTGAAGCAGTACAACATGAAGCTGAACCCAGAAAAATGCGCGTTTGGAGTGGGTTCGGGTAAATTCCTCGGATTCATGGTGTCGAGTCGGGAAATCGAGATCAACCATGAAAAGATCAAAGCTATCGAAGATATCACAGTCGTAGACAATGTGAAAGCCGTGCAAAAGTTGACCGGGCGAATAGCCGGTCAGGAGCGATTTATTTCGAGGTCGTCCGATAGAAGCTACCAGTTCTTCGCACTATTGAAAAAGAAGAACAACTTTTCATGGACCCCAGAATGCAAGCAAGCTTTGGTAGAACTTAAAAGGTATTTATCGAGCCCGCCATTGCTTCATACACTGAAGGCGGACGAATAAATGTACCTTTACTTAGCGGTCTCGGAGATAGCGGTAAGAGGAGTCCTAGTTCGGGGAGAACAAGGTACGAAATTTCCAATTTACTATATCAGCAGAACCTTAGGTGAAGCCGAAACCAGGTATCCCCACCTAGAAAAACTAGCGCTCGCTTTGTTAAGAGCTTCTAGGAAACTGAAAGCGTATTTCCAATGTCATCCCATATGTGTTGTAACGACTTATGCATTGAGGAATGTTATGCATAAGCCCGAGCTCTCGGGCCGATTGGCCAAATAGGCCATAGAAATAAGTGGGTGCGATATTGAATATCGACCTCGAAACCGCCATTAAATCTCAGGTGTTGGCAGATTTTGTGGCTGATTTCACACCGACCCTAATACCCGAGGTCAAAAGAGAGTTGTTAGTTGACTCAGGAACTTCCTCGGGAATATGGACGCTCTTTACAAATGGTGCCTCAAACGCAAGGGGGTCCGGACGTGGCATCGTATTGAAGCCACCAGCAGGTATTATAATTAGACAATCTATTAAGACTGTGAAATTGACTAACAATGAGTCCGAATATGAAGCCATGATTGCAGGCCTAGAACTAGCCCGGAGCTTGGGAGTGCAAGTGATCGAAGCCAAATGCGATTCCTTCTTGTGGTAAATCAAGTCAATGGAACGTTCGAGGTCAGAGAGGAACGAATGCAAAGGTACTTAGACAAACTGCATGTGACATTACATCGGCTCAAAGAGTGGACCTTACCACATATACCTCGGGACCAAAAAAGCGAGGCCGACGCCCTCGCCAGCTTGGGGTCATCGATCGAAGACGACGAGTTCGTCTCAAGAAAAGTCGTACAACTTATGAGGTCAGTAGTGGAAGAAGGCCACGCTGAGATCAACTCAACGAGCCTAACTTGGGATTGGAGGAACAAATACGTAGAATATCTCAGCTCCGGTAAACTGCCCTCGGATCCAAAAGAGTCGAGGGCCCTGCGCACATAGGCGAACCGATTTAGCTTGTGCGAAGACGTAATCTTGTTCAGAAGAACGTTTGATGGCCCACTCGCGATATGTTTGGGACCAGGTGATACTAAGTACATTTTGAGGGAAATCAACGAGGGTACATGCGGAAACCATTCAGGCGCCGAGTCATTGATTCGAAAAATAATCAGAGCCGGTTATTACTGGGTTGATATGGAAAAAGATGCAAAGGAATCGTTCGAAAATGTGACAAATGCCAAAGGCACGCCCCGATGATCCATCGACCCAAGGAGATGCTCTACTTAGTTTTATCACTATGGCCGTTCATGAAGTGGGGGATGGACATCGTTGGCCCTCTTCCGTGGGCACCAGATAAAGCTCAATTTATACTAATTATGACTGACTATTTTTCTAAATGGGTAGAAGCTCAGGCATATGTGAAGGTTAGGGAAAAAAAGTCATCGATTTTATTTGGGATCACATCATATGTCGATTCGGAATGCCAGCCGAGATCGTATGCGACAACGGGAAGCAATTCATCGGTAGCAAAGTAACCAAATTCCTCGAAGATCATAAGATAAAAAGGATCCAAACGACACCCTACCACCCTAGTGGGAATGGACAAGCCGAATCTACCAACAAAACCATACTCCAAAACCTCAAAAAGAGGTTAACCAATACCAAAGGGAGATGGAAGGATATATTACCCGAAGTCCTATGGGCATTACCGTACGACTGCGAAATCCAACACCGGAGCCACCCCATTCTCTCTGGTTTATGGCGCCGAAGTTTTGATACCGGTCGAGGTCGGGGAGCCAAGTATCAGATTCCGAATGCAACATAGGAATTGAACCACGAAGCCATGAATACGAACTTAGAGCTGTTAGATGAGAGAAGCGAAGCCGCCGTTGTTCGGTTAGCTGCTCAAAGCCAAAGGATCGAGAGGTATTACAACAGAAGGGCCAACATTCGATACTTCAGCATCGGGACTTAGTATTAAGAAAGGTCACGCCGAACACACGGAGTCCGAACGAGGGAAAGCTGGGACCAAACTGGGAAGGATCTTATTGTATCATTAAAATCACCGGAAAGGGATCTTATAAGCTCGGAACGATGGATGTTAAACAACTACCGAACAACTGGAATATAACTCACTTAAAGCGGTATTACTGCTAAGGTACGGCCCTGTTCTTTAATTTTTTCTTTTATTTGCATTACAAACTAACGCTTGCAGGTATCAAACAAGGGGCCATACGGGATGTTAGGTTTAAAAGCACGCATTGCACTCTTTTTTCCTTGGACTGATTTTGTCCCAAAATGGATTTTATGGCAAGGTTTTTAATGAGGCAATAAGTAAATCATGCTAACCTAGATTCGAAGGGCGGTAATGAATCAGTGACAACAGCATTCAAGGCCCGTCTTCAATCGACTGCGAATACTGGGGAGCCACTTTAGCATGGAAAGAGATTTCAATATTGAAGGGTTGAAGATCAATAAGATTCAATATAAGGGCCAAACGGTCAAATGAACCGTGCTCAAATAGACTGATCGAACCTTGACACAAAACTTGTACAAATACATGGCAGAATAAAGTGAAATCTCTTCTTTGCAAACGTATTGTCTTTTAAAATATTTCCTTTATATTTCTCAAGGAATTCCCTGCTTCCGATCCCCTAAAGGAAACGAACCCAAGGCCCGCCTTAACCTGAGTTCGAATAATCACTCTCTCACTCGGGAACTGCCGTTCGAAAAACAAGCTCAAACGGTCCAAGTTACTAGATCTTAGGGGCATAAAACCTATTAGGTAACGCCCGAATTTAAAGGCTAAGGTCGTTCCGAGTTAACAGCACTCGAAGACACAAAGCTTATTTGGCATGCCCGAATTAAAAGGCTAAGGCTGTTCCGAATTAACAGCACTCGAGGGCACAAAGCTTATTTGGTAATGCTCGAATTAAAAGGCTAAGGCCGTCCCGAATTAACAGCATTTGAGGGCACAAGGCTTATTTGGCAACGCCCGAATTAAAAGGCTAAGGTCGTCCCGAGTTAAAAGCATTCGAGGGCACAAAGCTTATTTGGCAACGCCCCAATTAAAAGGCTAAGGCCGTTCCGAGTTAACAGCATTTGAGGGTACAAAGCTTATTTGGCAACGCCCGAATTAAAAGGCTAAGGTCGTTCCGAATTGACAGCATCCGAGGGCACAAAGCTTATTTGGCAACGCCCCAATTAAAAGGCTAAGACCGTTCCGAGTTAACAGCACTCGAGGACACAAAGCCTATTTGGAAACGCCGCAATTAAAAGGCTAAGGCCGTTCTAAGTTAACTGCACTCGAGGGCACAAAACTTATCTGGCATTGCCTCAACTATAGAGGCTATGGACATATAAACACGGCTCGGAGGCATTGAAATTTTGCTGATTGAACCGATCGAGTTTTTGCTAGATCTGCGGATTTTGACCATCAGCCACTGAATCAAATTCGTATCACTTACGTCATGAGTCTATTGTCACTTATTAGAGTAAGAATCAGAAGCTCGTATTGTGAGAATCTGAGGCTCATATCGTTTCTCGTCATTACTCTCCGAAAAACGAGGGGACTATCATATAAGGTCGAAATCAGGCTCGACAATTGCATGACAAATCATGCTCGAAACGTGAAGGTTTAAAGATCGACCCCGAATTTCATCGAAGCAGAACATGAGGCCAGAATGTCCGACTTTGAGAACACCGAGCTCGTGATTAGGAACCGATCCTGACTCCGAACATGCTCGAGGGAAGATCGCCGAACCTAAATAACGGAAAGCTAGAATATCCGTAACAGGATGAGCATCATGGCAGGAATTTTGGCACAAATCAATAGAACCGCCTAATTAGCAAATCAGGAGATCTTTTACCTTATAGAGTCGTACCTAAAGTATGATTCCTCCTACTATATAAAGGGAGATCTAATTATTTGTAAAGACACTTTGAATCTCATCACGAAAGATAGCAATAGACTGATCTCTTTAATTATTATTGTCTCATTATTCTATTTCTAACCTCGATCACAACATTTCTTGACCCGAGAGCGGTCAACATACAAGGCTAATGCCGCCCGGCTTGTGTGGTTTGCATTTATTTTTATCGTTAATTCTAGTTTCAATTTGATTTCTCATTTTGTATCAAACTAGATCACGTACCCATAAAACCGCTTGTAAATTCAATTGTTATCCTAATATTCCACGTATATCGAACGTATATCCAAATCAACAATTGATCAAACATGGTCTTATCATAAATAGAGTGTTGACAAATATACTATTCCACTCGTCACTAACAACATGGCATTTTATTTAGTGAATTAGTCAACTCATACTGCCTTTACTTCTTACTTACGCCCTCCCGCACCCCAGTCCTAAATCCTCACTCGTCAACCCCACTGGTTTGAGATTTAGGCGTTTTATTGTCGTGAGGGGTCGTTTTGTAGAGGTGTATAAGAGTATTACCAAATAAAGTGTTTAGTACCGTATGGATTAGTAATGCTGATATTAGTTATATTGGGATTAGTTATGGTAATATTAGTTATACTGTGATTATTTTTTATCTACTGTTTTGTTTGGTGTACTAAAGGTTTTGAAAGGACAATTCTGCCTTTATATATGCTTATCCATATATTAAAAACTATGATTTTGCTATGTCGTAGTTTGCTATGTATAAGAATAATATTGAACAAGGTGTATAACTAATACAAGCTAAACATACATTATTTTTTCTAATACATGAGAGACGGATTCAGGATTTTGGAAAGATGGGTGCATAGTTACGAAGATGTGGATCCAAAATATAAATTTTACGGGTTTCAACCTTTAGTTCTTACTATTGCGCCTATTACACTTTTGAAATTATAAGTTTAACATTAACTTATTGTAAAATAGTAATTTTCTTGCATCTATATCTATATTCCGTGTCGAAAATATCAGTTGAACTCGTTGACTATATGCTACAACATCCACTGCTACTTGCTTTAATATACAACTTCATTTAAGCATATAAGATTTTACAGTGACATAAGAAAAATAGGAATTTCAATCTGTGAAAAATTTGAAAGAATAAACCAAAGAAAGAAAAAAGGAAAGAAAAAAAAAGGTGCTTAATTAATATGCAAAAAGTGACATCATGACTTGCGCATCTCCCATGAGTATCTAGTTCTAGAAAAAAATAAAAAGAAAACATAACAAGATTGACATAAAATTTGAACTCATAATCTCACTTAAACAGGTGTATTCAATAATCATCACATCATATGATACTTTGAGCTTGTTTAAGTATTTCCAAAAAAATATAATATTACTATATATAATTCAAGGAGGGAAACATGAATTCACATGTCCCATAAAACTTTTCTAGATACGCTCATGAATACATGCTACCAAATGACCCCTTATAATATAGGTTAACCCGTGATAATAGATTAGTACATCAAATATCCAAACGAGGATATATATCAATTATTTTTGAAAGTAGGAGACTAAAAACGACCATTTTCAGTTTTATTATTGATAATTGATCGAACAGGTCCTATCAATATGATGCGATGTGTATTTATCTTGAAATAATAAAATACTACTATCATCACGTATAAAAAAAACTTCTAGAGAAATATCCTATTCCTCTTGATTCTTATCACTACTTACATGGCATTTTATTTAGTCAACTCATATAAATCTTCTACCGTAAGCCCTCCGGCACCTACACTCTTATTTTGCTTCTGCTCCGGCTGTAAAAAAATATTGGATAATTTAGTGCACAAGGTATTATGTATTCACGTAAAGTTCAGCTTTTGTAATATTCTTATATGTAATATTCTTCTGTTTTTCGTTTAAACCAGCTTTTTATTATAGGTACATCTAGAATTTTATCTACTCTTAAGTCTAGTTCTTTACCTTTTATTTGTTCAAACATATTATTATCGAAGATTAGTTTTTGTTCAAAAGATTCTTCATCTTGGTGTTCTTTATGTTTAAGTATTTGTATGTCACTTTCAGTCATACTCTACGTCTTCTTCTTCTACATCAGTTGTTATCTCAGTTTCGGATAATTCATATATGCTATCTTCACTTTCTATTTCATAGTCTATATAATCTATTTGGGTATAGTCATCATTTTCTATTATAACTTCAGTTATTTGTTTTTTCTTTGGGTCTTTGGGTATTTTACAGTTTCTAGCTAGGTGTCCTGGTTTTCCACAATTATAACATTTACATTCAGGTAAATTTTTCTTTTGTTTATGTGGCCTTTTGTGTTTGTAATTTTTTATGTAATATCTTCTTCTGGGTTTCTTATACTTGTATATTGTTCTATAAGGTGTTTTCTTATATTTTCGTATTTTCTTTTTATAGTATTTGTCTGTACAACCAAATTGAGGTGCTACTTTCGTTTTACAACATGCTAGGTTTTTTATTAGTATTTTTTCCATTTTCATATTTTCTTTATGCTTTTCACACAAGTCTACAAACCATTTTTGTACAAATTTTATTCTAGCTCCTAGTGTATCTGCTAATCCTGCATCGTTCCAATCTGTTATAATTTTTGAACTAAAGGGTTCTGGTAATTTAGTATAGTACAGTTTTCTTATGTCTTTACTTTCATCAACTGTATATGTTCCTTTGTAGTAATATTCTCTAAATGCACAAGTATATTCATCCAAATAACACATATTACAAATAGTTAATTTATTCATTGGATTTTTGTACATCTTTTTGTCTTTCTGTTGTTCCTCTATTTCTGTTGGCATACTACTAAATTTATTCCTTATTCCTATTTCATATTTATGTAATATTTCTATAGGCGAAGTTATGGCTTCATTGGTTAATTTTTTATTATTTCATAATATATTTTTACTTTCATCTGTCATATTTTGCATCTATATTTTTACTGTTCCTAACAGGGTTCTTTCTATGTATTCTGGTGCATCAATTATTGTTATTTTATTATCTATTAGTTGTTTTGCCATGTATCCGCTCCAAAGTTGGATCGTTTTATTTATATCTTCTACACAGTCTAAGTCTAAGAAATTATATTGTTCTATAGGTTGTCTAGGTGTCCATTTTTTATGTAATTGTTTATCCTATAGAGTTTTATTTGTTTTATAATGTTCATGGTTATTATAAACAGTTTGTTTTCCCGATATAGAGGGTTTAGTATCTATATCTCCCGTATTTATTTCTAATTCCATATTTTTTATAAGTTCTGTGTATGTTTCACTAGTTTCTGAGTAATGATCTTCTATAGTAATATCTGAATCTACGTCGTTTATTTCTTCTATTCTTACTTCTT
>MCJB01016370.1:10872-26528 GCA_002018475.1 Nicotiana obtusifolia
TATATATATATATATATATATTAACATTATCCACCACAAAAAGGAAAACAACTTATGTTAACTGTGAGTATTTAATTTTTCTTCGTAGCTATCTGTTTACCTAAATTTCGGATAACAATTGAATTTATACATAGTTTTAAGTATATGTGGTCTAATTTGATACAAATGATGAATAATATAGCGAAAATTGAAATTAAAGGATAAATAAAGAAGAAAGGCAAACCACCCGAGTTAGATACTCTTGGCCGTTGACTAATCCTTCTTGAGCAGAAACTGACTATAATAGGAATTGAAACAATGAAGTGATTTAAGAGAGTAATAAACTGTTTCTTTCTTTCTATTAATGATTCGTGTAAAAAGTGATGCCCTTTAAACGGTTTAACTCTCCCTTTATATAGTGGGGAGGTCATACATCTGGTAAACTGTTATACAAGGTAAAAATCTCCATACAAGGTAAAATATCTCCTGGTTTGCTAATTAAACGGTTCTATTCATTAGTGCTGAGATTCCCGCCGTGATGTTCATCCCATCACGAATTTTTCGGTTCCCCGTCATTTAAGTTTAACGACCTTCCCTTGGACATTTTCGGAGCCAGGCTCGATTTAGGATCACGGGCTCAGTATTCTCGAGGTTGGACATTCTGGCTTCATATTCCGATTCGATGAAGTTCAGGTTCGATCTTCGACCCTACGCATTTCGAGCCCGATTTATCGAGCAACAGTTAAATTCGATACTAACCGTATAGAGTCGAACCCGATTTATTGAGCAATAGTTGACCTCAATACTAACCGTATAGAGTCGTGCCCGATTTTGACCACATACACTGTCTCAAATCTTACTCTATATTTCTTGTTTCCGTCTAAGACATTGTTGTCAATTTTTAATGGTAAAAGCTTCGTATTACCAAAACAACATATTTATAGCTACTTCTTGTACTGTTAGTGTATGCGATGTACTTTTTTTGCTTAACTGGAAGATGATCCAAGAATGATTTTTCCTGTTATAAAAAGATGATATCCTATATAATAAACGTACCTTAGTAATTAGCAGCAACTAAGTCTACAATTAGATCATTTCTTTTCTTGATATAGGTATTGGGATCTTATAAACAACCAAGCACTAATTAATAGACATTACTGTCAAGGCTACTGTCAAATGATATCGCCAAGAGTATAAGCAATAAGATATCAAATAATAAATGAGATCAGTAAATCAAGAATTTAAGTTACCTATCCTAGCACCAAAAGTGCATCTAATTACATAGACACGTTTAGCTTGCTAGCTAGTTGAGAAAATTTGATGTCATGAATAGATTATGACGGTATGCCAATTTTCTAAAAGAAATGGATTTTTTTTATAATCACTCTGATATTCAAAACTCATCAACGAATTTTAGACTTCTTAGCAGAGAGGATTCTATTCGCAAGACCTTGGTGATTTGCCAGAATTAAAATCAAATTTCGATTAAAGAAACACGAAGGAAAATCATAATCAGAGAGGATTTCATAATTCGATATTTTTTTCTTCTACATTTCTACCCTAACCTACCAAACTATGGTTAGAAAAATTACTAAAAGAAAAAATATGTATCCTATTTTTGCGGTACATATTATTTTTCTTTTTGTTGAACTTTGACGAATCATAGGTAACAAGGAAAGGGAATCTACAAAAATGTTCCTAATAAGCATTGTTTTAAAAGGTATTTTCGGGACGAGCCTGGGGCGAGTAGCATCAAAAATGTCCCGAGGCGATGGTGTGGGGAAAAAGTTTTCAAGAAGCGTACGCCCAGTAATTCGGGGTGTACGCCTAAGCATTGGAGGCGCATTTTTGTAGTGCAATGTAAGCCCCAGAAACTTTTTCAAATTAAAACAAAATTTGTTGAATAAGTCCTTCATATAATACCCAAATTCTCAAAAGTCAGCTTGTAATTACCCAAAAATTTTAAAAAGGAACTGAAATATTAAATTTAAAAATGAAGACCTTTTTTATTGATAAAAGTCCTAATTTATGCTCTTATTTCCAATTCTTTGTCTTATCCGCTAGTCTGTTACTATCTCCCAAAAGCAACAAATAGTCAATTTATTTTTTTTTTGCAAATATAAAGAGAACTCCATTCTCCTTTATAGCACCAAGTTCAAAGTTCAAATTGCAGGTTAGTCATCTTTTTTATTCTTCCACGTAGAAAATTTCTTTTCAACTCAAGTTACTTGTGCTTGAAATTAGCGTTTAATGGATTGTTCTAACAAGTTTTTTGTGGGGATGGAGAACATCTATATTTATTTTTCACATATTTATAGCTTTATTCATACCTATTTATAAATATTTATTGTAATTATATTATTTTATAAAATATTAAAAATTAAATACCCGTGGGGCTTACGCCCCGTGCCTCAGGGTTTATGCCTTGCTGAGTGTGATGACCCGATAGGTCATGTAGAGTTTTAAACCTTAATTCTGTGTTTCAAAACCTCAAATATCTCATTTTAGCCTTTCTAGATTTGCGTGCGTAGTCCGGGTATTTTTCCGGAAGGCTTTTCCGTTAAAATTTGATAATATATGAAATTTTGCCTTAAAATTCATTTGAGTTGACTTCGGTCAACATTTTGAGCAAACGGACCCGTATTTGTGTTTTGATGAGGTGGGTCCGTACCGTGATTTGGGACCTGAGCGTATGCCCGAAATTGAATTCAGAGGTCCCTAGCTCGAGTTATCGCTTTTTGTCGAAATTTTAAAGTTTAAAGGCTTAATGAATCTAAAGGTTTGATCAATATTTGACTTTGTTGATACCGGGTCCGTATTTTGATTCCAAAATTCGGTATAGGTCCATTACTGTATTTATGACTTGTCTGCTAAATTTGGTGAGAAATGGAGTTGGTTTGACGTGATTCGGAAGTCCGATAGTTAAAATAGAATTTCACAAGTTTTCTTGAAAATTTTATTTGATTTGGCGTCCAATTCATAGTTCCAGGTGTTATTTTGGCGATTTGATCCCACGAGCAAGTTTGTATGATATTTTTGGACTTGTGTGAATGTTTGGTTTGGAGCCCCGAAGGCTCGGGTGAGTTTCAGATAGGCTACCGAGTGGATTGGACTTAGAATTCATAGTTGTTTCTAGTGTCTGCTGCAGATCTCGCACGCATTTGCGAGCCTCATATTTGCGAAGAAACCATCGCATTTGCAAGGTAAAAGTTCACTTTGCGAACTTGCCATTTCTGCTTTTGCGAAGGCAGAGTCGCATTTGCGACTCAGCGCCTTTTTTTATGATCTTCGCATTTGCAAAGAAAGGTCCACATTTGCGAGGGCATCAAGGTTTGCATTTGCGGCTTTGCGATCTCTTTCTCGCAATTGTAATGTTCGCAATTGCGAACAAGTTATCGCAATTGCGACATCTGCAACTGGGTAAAAGTTGAATTAGACGAAATTTGTTTCATTCTTTCAAAATTTCAAACCTAGAGGACCCTAGAGGCAATTTTCCCAAGAGCCCTTCTTCCCCAATTCATTGATAAGTGATTTTAGCCTATTTTCTTTCAATCTTCCATTACTTTTCACAAGATTTCAACCTAAAATCTAGGATTTTCATGGTGGAACTTGGGGGTTTGGGAAGAATTAGGGATTTTTGTAAAATTGGAATTTAGCCTTCAAATTGAGGTCGGATTTCGAAATAAAATACATAACCGGGCTCGGGGGTGAATGGTTAATCGGATTTTGGTCCGAATTTCGGGTTTGAACCAAGCAGACCCCGGATTTGACTTTGTTTATTTTTTTAATAATGACCTAAATTGAACCTTTTCATTCGTGGGTAGTTCCTAAGGCTTATATTGAATCGTTTGGTTAATAATTTACTAGATTTGGTTAGCTCGGAGGCTTATTTAAAAAGCAAAGTCGTGGTTGAGCATTGAGTTCCTAAGGGATCAGTAAATTTTCCGCCAAAAAAGAATGTTTCTACCATCTTCTCGGTGACACAAAGTTATGCCACCGGAAAGCAGGGGGACTAGCTGTATGGGGTAAAATGTATTATATTAAATAATCGAGCGAGAAAGTGACACGTGGAGTCAAAGATAGAGGATGACTAAAACCGAAGGCAACTATTTCGTCTGTTTTCGGAGATAATGATACTCATAAAAATTGAATAAATGCCTGCCACCCGGTAGCATTTAATGAAGAATATTTTAAGCATTTAGTACACTGCCCGTTGCAAAAGAATATGGCGTTCATGCCTACCGTTACACATTCTTCAATGACCTCATAATTGGCATTAAAGAGGGGCTTGATCCTAGTACCTTATTCTCAAGGTGTAGCTATAAATAGTGAGTTTTACTATCATTGTAAAGGACGAATTTTTCTGGCAAACTTATGATATAATATGTTCATCTTCTTGCTTTTTGATCTCATTGTTGTTGTACCCATAAGCCCTGCTCCCCAAACTACTGTTTTTGCTGTTTCATTTTTATCTCAAGGCTTAGTATTGCATATTTATTCAATTCTTCTATTATTTCAGGATCAAATTTAACTGTACCGTTTCTATTATTTCTTTTTTAATGTTACATATAAAAGATAAGAAAACTATTCAAATTTAAATCTCAATATATGTGCATAATTCACTAGCTAAATATTGAAGAAAGCTAATACAATATTCGTAAATTCATAAATAAATCTATACATATTTAAAATCTAAGGCAGACATTTTAAAGCTACCTAAAAAAATAAATTCTTTCAAGATTGACGGAAGAACTTTGTAATTGTAGCTTGTTTCATAGATTTCATTCTCTTACTAATATAATGCTTTAATTGGCGAAGGTTCGGTGTCTAAATTTTCAGCAAAAAGGTATCCAATAGATTTTCAAGACAATCTAAGAGTTTAATAGTTAAATTTTCTATCTAAATATATTTTAAAATTTATCCAATGTAAAAGATATCATGTGCAAATATTCAAATCTTATATATTATGCAAGACAGAAACTTTGTTTAGTGGAATAGATTGTGTACATATTTTTAAAATTATTAGTAATCTTAAAGATTCTATATGGCTGTCATAAAGAAGTAATTTTACAAAGAGCGTTCTGTTTAAATATGGTTGTTGTTGTTATAGGTAAAAAGTTGTTATAAAGAGGTAAATATAACTCAAAAATCGGTTTTGAGAAATACTTGGCTTTTATAGTGAATGTATGTTATATAGGGATGCTGTTATAGAGATGTCTGGCTGTAGTTACTGCAATGTTATTTGTTTCAACTTATATTTAAAATTAAACATGAGTAGAAGAATACTTTAATTGGCAAACTCAATCAGGTAAAAAATGTTAATTCAATTACGGTTAACGATTTCTATATCAATTGCCTCGATTTAAAAAAAAATTAAAACCAAAGCAATAAAGTTCAACATGATAACAGATTAAACAAATTGGTTGGACATTGACAATAATTAAAATTGATTATCACTTTTTTTAATTTCGATAAATTATAAGAAAAATAAAATAATTAAAAATTTAAAACCTCAAATTTTATTTTTGGGCCCCATATTATGTCGAGTCGCCCTTGAAGTTCAAGTAAGAGTTGGAGCCACTACTCTCGGGAAACGTTTCTTCAATAAACGGAATAACTTTATCTCAACCTACATTACAAAAATTTCACAACTCCATTGTTTTCCTTTTAATTTTTCAAATGTTATAAAATTGTTACGTTGGACCTTTTCTGATTGATTATCGTCGATTTTAACAGATCGGATCTCTATAAATTCTGCTATTTTATGGAGACAAAATATCCCTCTTAATGAAAAACGAAAAAAATGAGGCGTTTTTCAAAGTAAAATGTAGTAGTATATTATTTTGTCGTCGGGGTAGATGGGAACAGAATTGCTATTTAGGGAAGACTTTTCCCTATTTTTTTTCATATTTTAGATTTCCCAAACATTGTATTTGTATTAAAAATATATTTAATATGTATAAATATTTAATTCAAAACCCAATAAAAAAAAGAACTATAGGTGTAAAATTCATAAACTTAAAATCTTTCTGCTCATATCCTTTACATTTTGACAAAAAGAACACAAAGAATAAATTATTAACTTAAATTCTTACAAATTTACATAAATCGCCAAATTGGATTTTGTATGTTTGAGTTTGGGACGTTGAATATTGAGACATATAGATAACAAATTTAACCCGTCCATTCAATAGTTTAATGGATTATCTAAGATTCTTAACATATTCGGTTAAATCAACAAATGGAATTTGAACGGATGGACATAGTTTAATTTAAAACGAACAGAGTAACTAATTAACTATCAGTAGTTAGTTTTGAGGTCAGCCACCGAACAAAGAAATTAACGGTATCATTATTTTCCTTTGATGTGGACGTGAGAACAAAACCTTTCATTTCAATGAAGCTGTCATTAATCTAATTGATGTGGTAAGAAAAACCTCAACAAACAAGTTGATATTGTACATAAAAAATGTGCTTGCAGACTATACTATAGAAAGCTCTAAGACTCTTGCTTAAGATTTTTCACCTCATGTTTGATATTTGAAATTTCGATCAATCTGTGAATTTGTGTCATATAAAATTCATTAATAAAAAGCACTCCTTGCTTTTGTTAGCGGGGCATGTCTTCATTATCGTCAATATTTTATCTAATCCTCAGTTGTTTTCCATTTGGGTGAATATTTTTCTTAGCTTTCTTGTCTTCCACATGGTTGAATCATTTTTGGTTCCAATCTTTTTCACGTTTCTAAGGCAAGTAAACCAAATCCATAGTACATAATGTTGACCTTTGTTGCATTAATTACGGATGGCAAAAGAAAAACACGAAAAGCAAAACAAATTGTAAAACGGATGGTAGACTTTGATTTACTGTTTTCCCAGCAAGCAAGTGGTTCAAACTTTATTTTCCACCATATTTATCAACCTTCTTGTTCGAAGTAAAGTTTCTTCTCTAAGGTGGTGGGAAAATTTAAGACCCCATTTTCACTTCTCTTTTTCCTTTTTTTTTTAAAATTGTTGTTTATCTTACCTTTTTCTTTTTGTACTTTTTCTTTGTATACTAAACCCTTGTAATCTTGTTTGTTAGTACTACTTTATTTCTTTAGTATTACACAAATTGTTACTTGCTAGTCCAAAAAGAGGATGAATTCCCTTTTTTCTTGAAACAATCAAGCATTTGGCCATTTTGCTATGGTGTCATTAGAAGAGAGGCACTCACTGTTTTAAACTATTACTATATTGGGTGTGAAGAGGCGTGCCAAAGCATGTGACAATGTGCTTTTTTGGAAGACTAGCTATTATCCATAACATGATTGTCGTATCTCACACTGAACCTATGCTTCAGACATTTTCTGTTTCTCTCGTCTCCATAAAATTTGGAAACTGGTCAAATTTAATTTTGAATCTGGTCAAAGTTTTCCAATTTTTATTGTTCCCTTGCTTTTCCTTTTCCCTTTCAGTCATTCATTCTTATTCTTCTTTGGGGTTTTCTAATTTCCTCGCAATTTATTTACTACTGAACTATTTTCTAAAAGACTACCGATATGTGTCTTGGAGAAAGTTTTGAATTGTTGATTACTTAGCTAGCGTTTGGATCTATTTTTGATTGAATTTTTCTTTTTTAAAAAGTTGAAGTTATATTGAAAAATAATTGTCGGAAGTTGAAGTTATGTTCGGATATGCATTTTATTTGAAAAAAAAAATTGAAGTTTTGTGAGTGAAAGAAAAAATTTCACCCAAAAACTACCCTAAACTAGATTTTGGGAATTTAAAAAAAAAAATCAAAATTTTTTCAAAAGCTGTTCATAGTCAAAAAAAATAACAAAAATATGAACAAACAATATTTTCAAACAAACAAAAAAAAAAAAAGGTTGCCAAAATTTATGGCATACGGCAGCTTAGTTTTCAAAAGAAAAATAGTTGCCGCACATAAGTGCTCATATATTACTAGGTCTCACTAGAAGATTACTTGTATTTAAAACTCAACCACTTAATGCAGAAGAACTGAGCCAAAACAGCAACAAAAGTAAAACCGACGCCGGACGGTTGGCACAAGGATTAAATAGAATTGATGAAACGAAACTAATTAGGAATTGCGTTTGGGATAAAATCTAAATTCTTCGATTATTTCAGTATTGGGAGGTCAAAATTAAAGACTATGAGGCTAGGTCTTATTCTATAGGTTGGATATCAGCATTGGAAGATTAAAATTGTATAGTAGTAAGAATTAAGAAGTTGGTACAGACGTGACAGTCTGCAATATTGCTTGGCATAATTCAGTTATCGGTTTCCCTTTTGTATGGAGTTGAATGATACATATATTGCTTATTACTCCCTCCGGTCCATTTTAAGAGGTTTTTTAATTTTTTTCACACATTTTAAGGTGACTTTTAGCATTAATAAAAATTAAAATTGATCATATTAACCTTAATTTACTCATTAAAAATATAATAAATTGCTTTTAGACTCTTTACTCCAATGACAACTTTAAAAAAAAGAAGTAAATTTCTACTTGATATCTTTAAAAATTAAATATAGTGGACCACAAAAAAAGACCAAAAGATTACTTAAAGTGGACTAGAGGAAGTATTGCGTTAATGTGCCTTTTCAATTATAACGGTGACGGAGTTCTAACATTGGTAGTTGAACTTCTTCCAATTTTGCTAAGCACTTATTAGGAACAGTATCGGTAGTTATTTTATAAATGAATATTTAAATCTTTACTTTTATTTTCAGTTCTGCAATTTCTAATAGATTGTGCGAGACAGGGAGAGACACACAAGATTCAAAAATAAATACATATATTGATGTATATATCAACACTTCTGAACTTGCCTTTCTCTAAAATCTAAAACCAACAGAACCGCATAAAGTCCCAACTGCTGAGAATGGCAGACCGAGGTTGTATTTGACAATCAAGTCAAAAAGGGTAAAAGTAAAAACAAAAAAAAAAGGAAAAGGTAAAAAAAATTGAAGGGAGGCAAGAAGACAATAAAAGTGCAACGTCCCTAGTCATATATAGGACCCACACTTTCTGTCCCTTTCTTTAATTTTCCTCCCTCATTACATGGTTTTTCTTCAAATCATATCATTTTTAATTTTTTTTCTAAAACCAAACCTTAGACCAAGTTAAATAATTTCCCTTAATCAGCAACGAGAACCCTTTCGGCAATTGAGAGCGCCAGAACCAGATACTAAATTGCTGACCAAAGAAGAAGGCCTTGCACTTAAACTTGAAGCCTTAGCGTAACTTGATGATTTGGCTCCAGCTCCTGATTGTGTGAAATATGCACCATTTAACATTAAATCCCCCTCTGTCCTCCAATTCCAATTCTTCCATTCACTCTCTGGTGCATCCTCATGTTTCGTTACCTACACATATATAAATTCCAATAACTTTTTACCTTAAAACTAAAGCAAAAATGTGTAAACCTAAGTTTGACGACATTATTAAAACAAGTGATACTGACCTCTTTGCTAAACCTAATATCAGGGGCAAGAAATCTGTTCCCTTGGCTATTGATGGTGGGACTAGCACTTCCACCAATTGCATACATTTCCCAATGGGTGTAGTCATTGTTCACCACATGGAAATAACCATGTCTACATCTGCATATTCCAAAAAGCCAACAATTCATTAAATTCAACATGCACTCTACAAACAAACCCCACTCTAAATCCTAACTACTGTTTTTTCGTCATTTAATATGCACAACCAAAATTTGGTGCGTCCTTTGCTTAACACATGCACCACTTAAACAGAGCTACAGAATTATTTATATAATCATATGCCATAAAGTAGTTGCAGATAAATCTTCGTTATACGCATTAACCATTTGCAAAAATGGTAAATATCTATTGTTACTACAAGTTAAAATCCATGGTTAGTACTTTCAATACAAAAGGCTGGATAAGACTATAAGGGTCTATTGCACGCAGTCTTAGCTTGCATTTCTACAAAAGACTGTTTTCACGACTTGAACTCATAACCTCCTAATCACATGAAAATTTTTTACCATTTACGTCAAGGCTACTCTTCCTTTACACTTTCGATATATGAAACTTAAATCGTTAAAAGAAATATTATGTATAGTGATCATTTACTTTTTAAAAAAATTTTACCTTGGCATTCGTTGGACAAGGCCTTCCCCAAAGTGATTGAAAGCAATGGTAACTTGCATATTCTTGTCTTGAACATAAGAATCACTGTGTCCCAAGAGCATGACTTTATCATGGTGAGTCATGAAATTATTAGAAATAGTAATAGCTGTGGACCCCATAATAGCGTCAATCAAGCCGTCTTTGCAGTTAGACAAAGAGCAATGGTCCACCCAAACATGGCTCCCACCAAATATTGACACTCCATCGCCATCAGAAATAGTCCTCCACCCGTAGTGCGATGGGGAGCTCCGCACCATAGCATTCCCTCCTTGCTTACAATCATGTATGTGAATTCCATGTATAATAATATTCGTCACGTACTGTATTGTTATACATGGACCGCCCGCAATGTGTACACTCGCACCTCTTCCGTCAATTGTTTTGAATGAGTTCATAATAAGTTCTTCTTTTAATTGAATTACCATATCTCTAGCAAAAATTATCCACAACGGTTCAGTTTGGATAACGGCATGACGGAGAGTCCCCGGCTTTGGGTTGACAGGATCGTCGTCACCTGAGTCAGTGACCACGTAAATTTTACCATCCCTACCGCCAACGGCGTTTTTGCCAAAGCCAATGGCGCAATCAGCTAACCGTTGGCGGTTCTTCTCCCAGTTCGGATCACAACGCCAACAATCATCAATAGGATTTCCGGTACCACAAGAAAGATAGCCTAAGTTCCTTCTCGAAGCATTTACGCTCCTGCATTTTCCCAAAAAATAAAAAAATTGTTAAATCTTGTTAATTAACGAACTACGTACATACATTGTTTTCTGTTCGAGCTATGTATACATATGAAAATCGTGTGCTAGCTAGCTAAAAATAGTGTTAGTCTTTCTCAGACATATACAATGTGGGACTAAAATACATGAAATTAATGTGAAGTAAGCAAAATGTATGTACCTATGTACTTCATCTACAACAGCTTGAGGATTAGATAGGGGAGAGGAGGAGGCAATGAGGGAGGGGAGAAGGAGAAGGTAAGACAAGAGGAAGAGGAAAGAAAGAGAGAGAGTGGCCATGTTTGTCTGTAATTAGCTTTGTCTCTAGACCTCAGTGGGGTTAACTAGAGAACAGAGGGAATATAGAATTTGGGCTTGGGAAGAAAAGAGAGGGAAATGGAGGAGTTTATAAAGAGAGAAAAGGTGGAGAAATTAGCGTGATTAAACGGAAGGGGTGGGGTCACTTTTATCTTCGTGATTACATGTTTTACGGAGATTCCTCTCTTCTTACCTACAGATAGAGGCTAGAGAGGAGTACTATGGTAGTTTTGTCCGTTAAGCAAGCATTCCTACTGACATGTACACAGTACAATATCTTCTTCTTTTCTTCTCTCTCTAATATTGTCTTTTTACTCAGCATATGATGGGTAGTCTAGTATGTCAAATAAACAATCGGCAAAGGATTAAAAAAAAGGCAGTGTATTTACTTAGGGTTTCAGAAGGACCGTAACCCAAGAAGTGTGATACACCTCTAAATTATGCAAAATGGAACAACTTTGCCATAGTTAAAAAAATATCTCGTTTCTACCCCTTTCATTACCA
Source organism: Nicotiana obtusifolia (assembly GCA_002018475.1). NCBI lineage: Eukaryota > Viridiplantae > Streptophyta > Magnoliopsida > Solanales > Solanaceae > Nicotiana > Nicotiana obtusifolia. The sequence goes on from MCJB01016370.1 coordinate 22,554, forward strand.
AATTGATTCGATTTGCCCTTATGGGCTAAAGAGCTAAAGGGCAAATTTTGCGCTTTGACTGTCATGGTCAATGTGTACTTTTTTAGAAAGAAAAGAAAAACAAAAATCTAGACATTCATTCTTTAATATTTTTGAAATGAAATTGATGTATACAAAATTACACGTTAAGGAATAGTTCGCCATATAGAGCCCATATCTCCTTTCCCGCATGCAAGTTATATATATAATAGTCATTTGCGATATGTATACCATTGAATAATTAAGGGCTGCATGCATATATAGATAATCGTTCCCATTTCCATTATAATATTCCAACAGCTGCATTATAAGATATCCATGCGAACTGAACTTTTGCTTATGATTGGATTATTCAATCCTGAAGAATAGAAAGAAAAAGTTAAATCTGATTTATATTACCTAAGAAATTGCGATAGAAATTGGAAAATGATTTCCATTTGTAACTACATGTACACGCAAAAAAGATGCAATTCTGGGGTGTAACACTAAGAGAAAACAAGTTATTGTCTGCACATATTTTAATTTTTGGCTTCTTGTTTACTTTAGCACACGACGTTTCTCAGCAGTAATGATAGAGAAATTGACCAGCGGTGTATAGCAAATGTCACCGACCGTAATTATGTCTCTCTGGGCTTTAGCTGCAAAAATTGTGTTTCCATTCTCAATTTTGAGTGGGAACCCCTGCCTTATCAATTTTTCTTTTATTATTCTCATTAATTCGTTCAAAGTTCACAAATTTGAGATGTTAATTTCTGTTATTTAAACATTTATATAGGTGGTTGCATCCTATAATATCGAAAAAGGAGAAATGATTAGTGAATGGCATGCTATGTATCCACGCACATATGCAAATATTTTAGTAATATATTCTACCAAAGGAAGACTTTACCATATTTGTTTACAAAAAATCATTGGCATCACGCATATAAAGTTACCAGATTACATGGGACCTTTATCATTTGTCTTGATTTTACCCTTTAGTAACAAGCAATCTATGCATTATTCGCTTTTCTCTTTTATGTCCGCTTGTTTTAGTTCTTTTCTTAATCTATTATTTTTGTAGTGAGGTCACTGTAACTTCCAACTAAAAAACTAACTGTCAAGAATGGTTTTTTTTTTTTTTAATATAATTACTTATTACGTTATAATTATAGTACAAAATCGCAAAAGAAAAGTCGTTCCCCCTTTTGTTTTTAAAAATTGTTTTTCGGTAAGGGAAGGGGGAAGTGGATCGTACTGAAAATACCTTCTTATTTGTGGCTAGTTTTAGAGATGATCTATAATTCCCTATCATGTTTGAACTTAATTTCATAGTATGATTTTCAGACAACACGAGGGCTTGAAGAGGCAGTCATGTAATTATTGTGAATAAAATGGAAGGAAAAGAAGGTTATATCAAGTCATTTAATTAAAAATCAAGATATCCTTCCCATTTTCTTAAAGTTCTAAATTTACTAATTGATTTTCCATTTCTTACGAGAACAAAATTTCGGTTGCATTTGATCCCACAATTTAAGGGGTAGTATTAGATTATACACCATTGTAAAATTCTAAGTGGGACCAAAAAAAACGAAATTCTTCAAATTATTTTTGAAGAAATTAACCTTGAAAAAAAATCAATTTTTTGATCTCTATTTTATACCACCAATTATGGTGATTTTGAGTTATGTTTGTAACTCTTAAATAAAATCTACCTACTTGAGAGACTGCGGATATTAAAACTACATTGGCTTGTTTGAATTTTAAAAATTCACAATGTATCCTATTTATTTTTCTATTTATTAATCTGGTTCAAACTTTTAGGAATTAAATCGCCACCTCATTCGTGGAAAAGAAAAGAAAAAGATCCCCCACCTCATTAGTAAGAAAAGAGACTTTTAAGTCTCGTCACCACAAAGTGCGAGTTAGCTGTTAGTTACTGCAATTCTAATAAAATCACTTAAAAGTCTTATCCATTCTCGCTTCATTAATCGCTAAGAAAAAGACACCTTAGACGATCATAGATGACACTAGCTAGCACATGCTTTGATCTCTATAATTCAAAGTTTGATGGTCCAAAATGGGGTCCCAACTCTAGTTAGCTACAGTATTATGTCTGGTATTCGATACCTGTATTGAGACATGATTAAATTTTGATTTGTGTTAAACAATTTTATATTAGGATAAACTGTTATCAAATAAAGACAGCTTCAAACCTAAAACTCAAACCGTATATCTCTCGTTAAAAATAAAGTACTGCTTATCAGTTCACTACAACTCATTGGTGATAACTACCTCACTTTAAAAATGCCTAACAAATCAAAACTCTTACAATTCCCTCAATATTACAATATTTCTTGGCCGCAAACCTCGCCGTGACTCCACGAACCAATATTAAAAGGGATGATGACAACACATTCAAAGGAAAATCCACCCCCGCTGACACGGCAAATCGTAGACCGCCACTCGTCCACATGACAAACTCGACACATGGCTGTGGCCCTCAAACGAAAGGCCTTGGATTTGTGCTTTAATCTTCCCAAATGGAAAAGAAACAAAGTGATCGTTACATCCTCACATGGTTTCAATTTTTGCTTCCTCAAAAAGCACCCGAATTCTGATTCTCCTTCACGCCGGTTGGGACGAATTGTAGCCTTAGATTAAGGAGATATACAAATGGGGATACAGAATCATCGAATGGATTGTGAGTGAAAATGTGGGTACTACTTTAGGGCAAACCTTCGGGACAACACTAACGTGAGGGTCATTTTTATTTTGTTTGGTAGGGTTCAAGTGAATGGCATAGCCATGTTAGTTCGTTTTAGGTCTATATGTTGCCTTGTTGGGTGGGATGGCTATAGTGACGTTGTTGATTGTTACTTCGTAACTTCCTCTTCTTTGAATTCCGCGATGTGGCACTTATCTTGGTCAGATGCCACAAATTTACACATGCGGGTGGTCCATATGCAGCGGCGTATTTGGAGTTTTGGATTTACGTGAACTCATGCTCTCCTCTTAGCTAGATCATTTAAATTAATGTTATATTTATAAATACTTAAATATATAAATATATGTGCAATCAAGTTTAAAATATCATATTGACATGATGGTTATTGAGTACACCTTTTTAAATGAGGGTGGGAGTGGTCTTCGTGGTGGACAAGACGCGAAAAGCGAGGTTGAGATGGTTCGGACTTGTGAAGAGGAAAGCACAAATGTCTCAGTGAGAAGGTGTGAGAGGTTGACAATGGTGAGTCTAAGGAGAGGCAAAGATAGGCCAAAGAAGTATCAGGGAGAGGTGATTAGGCAGGACATAAAATGCACATCTTCAGCTTACCAAGGATATGATCCTTGATAGGAGAGCGTAGAGGTCGAGGAGATAGTAGCTCAATAGGTAATTGCGCATTTTGTTTCTCCGTACCAGTAGTATTAGTATTACTCCCGTATTTTTTTGTTCCTAATTTTATTGCTACCTGCTATATTTTGTTTCGGTTATCTTATTTTATATTGTTGTTACTATTTTTTTTTTCATAGCTTCTCTACGAATGTATTTATTTTGTATGACTGTTGCAATTATACTTCCCTTGAGCCGAGAGTCTACCAGAAACAACATCTTTACCTTCGTAAGATATAAGTAAGCTATACGTACACACTATCTTTCTAGACCCCACTTGTAAAATTCCACTGTATATATTATTATTGTTATTTTTCAAGAAGTAGGTCCACTCAATGGGGATGAATATGTCAGGTATCACACTTTTTGTGTTTTAATTAAGGTGCTTCTTTCATTTCCTTCTTTATTTGATTTATTATTTTTCAAAATTTTCAAATATGTCACCTTGAATCTCTATTCTCCGGTTGTCATCGTAAAATTTTATATAACTAAATTAAATGTGTATAAAAAATTATTAAGTGTATATATATATATATATATATATATATATATATATATATATATATATATATATATATATATAT
>MCJB01016370.1:26570-112837 GCA_002018475.1 Nicotiana obtusifolia
TATATATATATATATTGTATGTAATTTATTTTGAACATATAATTTCAAAAGCTTAATGAATTCAATGGTAAGAATCATGAGACCGAATTCATTAAATTTATATCCTAGATCCAACTCTTTATAATAGTACATCTAATTTTGTAAAATCTTGGATCTATGTCCATATGACAACAGTATTATTCAAAATCTGAGGAGATAACCACTTGTTCTCTCACTCAATGTCCAATAGTCTAAGGAGAATTGATAACATAACAAGACGGACGAGGCCCGACATTTGATAACACAATAATATGAATAGTCAAACTCTGACAATATCATAAAAAATAAAATTTGCGTCTAACTTAACCCTTTAAAAATTCTCAAAAAGCGAGAATTGTTCAAACATAGGAGAAAACATAAGCCAGTTCTCTCAATCATATTGTGGGATAATCTGATACATATGATTTCTCTCTTCTTTTTTACAGAATAAAAAGAAGCGTAAATCCAGATACTACTCGTTCAGTCTGAGTTTTCTTTTTCTTTTTTTTGGGTCTAATTCTCATAATTTAAACGAAAAAATCACATTTCCCTGATTTCCTCCACATTTATTGGAAGAAAAGTCAGGATTTATCTTCCCACCAAGTCATCTGATGTAATTAATTGACTTTTTCTGCTGTTAATTCCGCCAAATTCGGCACACCAACTAATAATTATCTGTTAGAGAACAGAATTATGTACACTGAGAAAGATGTTGCTTGTCACGGACTCATGGAAGAAGAAGGGAGAGAAGATATATATGCATTTGATCAAAGAAAAAAAAATGAAGAACCAAAGCGAAAAGAACAAATGGTTATGCAATATATCACACTCTTATCTTTTTTTCCCTTTTCGCGAAATGTAACAATGAGTGTATAAAAAGTAGATATCCAACAACTGAAATACAAACACAAATGTTGTCTATACTTAGCGGAATGAGGATAGTCCAATTGTAAAAACGAGTTTGCACCGGGTATTTACACTAAAGTATATTAACTTTTAGTTAAATAATTTAATAGGGTGAAAATATGCAAATATTAATTATAGTTCAGTGAAAGAAGTATATGCGCAAACATATATCATACATCTGATGTAAAATATTCAATGTTTACTCTTAAAATCAGATAACAATTGAATTTATACGCGATTTTAAGGGTACGTGATCTAACTTGATACAAGATGAGAAATCAGATTCAAATTGAAATTAATGATTAAAAAAAGTAAATGCAAACCACACAGGTTGAACAATCTTGGCCTTGAAGTTTTGCCACCCTCGAATCAAATATGTTGTAATCAGTGCCGGAACAGAGTGATGAGATAATAATGACTAGAAATAATAGTTCATTGCTTTGGGATGCATGTTACAATATACTTTACAAATAATCAGACCCCCTTTATATAATAGAGGAGTCCTATTTTATGTACAATCCTATATAAATTAAAAAATCTCATGATTTGCTAATTAATCGATTTTATTGATAAGTGGCGAGATTCCCTCCGTGATATCCAACCGGTTACGGATATTTCGGCCTTCCGTTATTTTGGTTCGATAATGTGTTCTCGAGCTAATTCGGAGTCGCGGTCAGTTCCGGGATTACGGACTCGATAATCTTGAAGACGCATGTTCTAACCTCGTGCTAGGTTCGATGGAACCCCAGGATCGATCTTCAATCCATTATGTTTCATCCCCGATCTGTCATGCAATAGATGAGCTCAGTTTCTACCATATACAGATAGTCTCCTAATTTTTCGAAGAGTAAATGACGAGAAACGATATAAGCCCTCGATCCTTGTCTCGATACTTTGCGCCAGAAACGACAAAATGAGCGAAACGTCTCGTCAATCACATCTAAATGGCATTAAATGTTCGTCAATTGCTGGTCGGCCACTACAGGTTTTGAACCGTCGTTTACAAACTATAAATACTTCCTCCTTCATTCATTCAAACTTTACATCCAATCTTTTCCTACTCTTGTTCTTGAAGAACCTTTGCATTTTCTAGTGTTTTCCCCAATTTCTTGAGAGCTTTGTAAGGTTTCTCCTTTGTCTGAATTAATCAAGTTACCCCTTTAACTTCTTCTTATTCATCTTCATCAAAAAATAGCGAAGACTTTTAAGTCTGTTCCCTAAAAAAGAAATTCCCTCTTCCTCGAAACCGACTAAGAACGTTTTTCTTGTTGCTACTAAGGAACCGACACCGGAACCCCTTCTAAAGATGTTCGTCCCTACAGTGTATCCAACCGGAGCCGATTTCAAGGTTGAGAAAACCTCCTCGGTACTGGGCCGGTGCAAACCAGTCTCGAGAAATATTTGTTCGGTCACCGAAAGTGTTCTCGACAAGGTCAGGGAGAATTGCAACTGGGTTGATACGCACGTAGTGGTTCCTACGCTTGAGGAAGAAATCACCACCCACGTGGAGGGTTTTTTAAGTGTTTACACTTATCCCTTCATGTTGGGCCCCTTGGACCCGGTCATCATCGCCTTTTGTAAGAGGTACGTGTGACCTTAGGCCAAATTCATCCCTCCTTCTAGAGGATAGTCATCCTCCTCCGCTTCTTTGTAAACAAGATCGAGAGGTGTCCCTTCACCATCGATCACCTCATGCGTCTGTACAGTCCCCGACTCTATCGAGGGGAGCTAATAAAACTTGCCCGTTGGGCCAGTAAGGCCCCATTCTCGAGCACCAATGAGGATCCGAACCAAGGCTAGTTGGACCAATTCGTTCGAGTGAAGACCTCGGACTTAATCCCGGCCAACGACACGCCATTCCCTGAGAAATGGAACATGAAGTGTAAGTACAACCTTGCATTTAAGATTTTGTTTATCATTTTTCTTTAGCCCTTCTTTTTATTGATTTTTTGTGATGCAGTTATTGCTCGAATGCCGAATGCAGTTCCTCGACTTAAGGAGTGGGTCGAGGGCATCATGTCGCAAAAACCATGTTCCGAGCGCGTGTGGCGCAAACTTTTGAAAGGCCGGTGGGAGGCCCGTGCTCACGATGAGTTTTCTCTACTAAGTGAATTAACACTTAGTTTTCTTAGCTGCATTCATTCTCACTTATTCTTCCTTTGTAGGTCTTCCCAAAGATTTCAAAATGAGGCCCCCGTCCAGTGATGAAAATGTCTTCACCGAGCCCCCGCTCCGAAGTAGGATAAAGAAAAGAAAAGAAAAAAGGCTCCAAGTTCTCCGGGCCTTGAGAAGGATAAACCGAAGAGGCGATTGGCGCGAAAACCCAAGGAAAGCACTAGTGCTTGAGCACCACCTCCGGATTCACTTTACCGATTAAAAGATGAGTCCGATAGGGAAGGAGGGGCCTTTGACCTGATAGATAGCGTGCCGCCTCAGCCTGAAGGTTAAGGAGCTTATGAGCCGGAGGGGGGTGAGGCTGTCCCTCATAGAGTTAGAGAAACTGAGGAGGTTGGGGCCGAATCCTCGCGCGCTGCGGGCAATGCCTCGAAGGAGGCACTTGGCGTAATAAAGTTGCCGCGTCGCCCTCATTCACAGAATCGATATTTAAATGGCGCAAGATGCTAAAGAATTTCCTGAGATTGGTCAGTAAATTTCCTGCTCCGAGTGCGTATCCCAATCAGAAACGTATCATTAGTTTTTCCTTTTCGGAGGACGCTCGAATTCTTCCTCCCCCCATAAGGGTGGCCAACTATCTTCGGTGCCTGGTGACCCAATATGATCAAGCTAATATGAACGAGGTGAATGCAGCCTTCCTTTTCGACGAAGCGCAACAGGCGTTGAACCGGGTAACTTCATGCTTTCCTAACTGAATATTTTACTTACACTTGGATCTTTTCGCAGATGATTTAGCATTTCTTTTCTTTCTCGTAGGCTTCGGTGCTTCATCATGAGGCTTTTTTGAGGCACCGGGATGACTTGAAACAACTTGAAGCCGAAGTTCGAGAGCTTACTGAGAAGAGAGACGCCTTTAAACTTCTTAATGAGCAGCTCGAAGGGGAAGCTAAGAACCTCCGTGCCAAGCTGAAGTTTGCATGGAAGGATCATGCTGACCTGGTCGAGCAGGTAAAATTTTTTGAAGTAAGTAATGATGAATTTGATTCGGTGACTGATGGTCAAAATCCGCAGGTCCACCAAAAACTCGATCGGATTGATCAACTTCGAACTGAAATGGATATAGTCAAAGCTGAGACCGATGAATGGAGAGGCAAGATGGATCTTCCCTCAGAAAAAGAGGCTGTTCGGGCACAACTAACTTCAGCAGAAATCCAGCTAAGAGCGGCAAAGGAAAGGGCCTAGATTCAAACAAAAGGAGTCGAGGAGCTTCAATCTCGCCTAGGTTCGGCCGTCTCAGATCGAGATAATCTGGCCAAGGAGCTTAAAACGGTCAAGTCGGAAGTCGTCGTGGTCAAGGCCGAAGCTGATGAAATGGTGGCCCAGTACAAGGCTGATGCCGAAGCGGCTCAAGACCAATCAAAAAATATAGTCGAGCATGTGAAGTGGCAATCCAGTAGGCAGGCCCTCGAGGAAGTTCACGCTCGAGGTTTTGATTTATCTGTGGAGATCGAGGATGCCAAGGTGTTTGAAGTCGATACCAGAAAGTTGGCATATCCCGAGGAGGATGATTCTGAGGGCTCAGTTAGGTCCGAGGATGGAGAAGCCCTAGGAATTCCCAATGACGAAGCGAGCTACGGCCAAGATTAGGCCGCTTCTGTTTGATTTTATTCCTTTTTGTACTTAGTACTGTGTGTCAAGGCTGCTCTGCCTTTGTAAAGACAATACTTCATAAATACAACTTTTCTATTTCTTTCTAATAATTCTCGAGTTCTTTCCTTTGATTTTATTTTTATCTTTTGCAAAGATTGAAATACCTTAGCATTAAGTAGTCGTGTCCGGAATTCTGAATAGGCTTGGCTTTTGATTTCATTATCTCTAAAGCATCGTGGGACCTGGTATGTCCAGGAACTTTTTCCCTGAAATACTTATGCTTTTAGAACATGACTTGCCGAGAGTGTGTTTTTCGTAAGTTTTTTTTTTACTCGGGTTTTGTTAACCTGGAAATGGCCTTACACTGTAGTTCGGGCAATGATAAATAAGCTTCATGCCCTGGGGTTTAACCCAGAACGACCTTAACCTTTTGTTTTTTGTATCTTCTATTTTGTTGAGGCCGTTCGGCCTATGTACAAAATTTGTATCGGGGCTATTCAGCTCTTCTAAAAAGAATTTTTGATATATATATATGAGGCTTTTTTCCCTTACAGCTTTCAAAATTTTTTCTTTGCTTTTTATTCATATTCGCAAAGATCAAAATGCCTTAGCAAGAAATAGTTAGGTTGTGTTTGAGGGCTTGAAAAAACCTTTCCATTAACATTATTTCGTTTTGAGGCATCGTGGGGATTCGGTGTTACCAAAAACTTTTTCCAGAGTAGTTTAGGTTTATAGTTTGCCGAGAGTAGCTTTTAGAACTGGTTAAGAAATTTCAAGGCCTTGTTGTTTTTGTTATGGGCTTCGGACGTCTCCAAGTCGTGTATATGTGGGTATAGCCTTTATAGTTCAGGTGTTGTCCCATGTTAATATCATTATCCCGAGTTATCCGGGATCGCCTAAGATGGCAGTCCCAGAGTAGGGGCGGCCTTAGCCTATAAAATTCGGGGGTTGCCGAATAGGTCTTATACCCCCGAGGTCTAATAGTTTGAACTGTCTGAGTTTGTTTTTCGGACGACAGTCCCCGAGAGAGAGTGATTATTCGAACTCAGGTTAAGGCGACCCTTGGGCTCATTTCCTTTAAAGGATCGGAAGTACGGAATTCCTTAAGAAATGTAAAGGAAAAAATTTTAAAAGACAAGATGTTTGTAAGGAAGAGACTTCTCTTTATTCTTGTGCATAATAATAATGTATGTGTACATGCTTTGTGTCAGAGTTCGAGCAGTCTATGTGGGCACGGTTCATTTGACCGTTTGGCCCTTACATTGAATCCTATCAATCTAGACCCTTCAATCCCAAAGTCTCTTTCTATGCTAAAGTCGATATCAGAGGGTAATGCCCCCTGATGTTCAGGGTTGACCAAAGAGGGGCCTCGAACGTTGTTATGATCATCGTTGCCGGCCTTCAATTCTAAATTATCACGATTTACTTATTGCCTCATTAAAAACCTTACTGGAAAACCCATTTGGGACAAAACCGGCTCAAGAGAAAAAGAGTGCAACGCATGCTTTCAAACCTAAAACCTCGTACCGTCCCTCGTTGGTTACCTGCAGGGGTTAGTTTAATATGTAAATAAAGGGAAGAACGGGACCAAAACTTAGCAGTAATATCGTTTTAAGTGAGTAATATTCCAGTTGTTCGGTAGTTGCTCACTGTTCATTATTCCGAGCTTGCAGGATCCTTTTCCGGTGATCTCGATAATTTGGTACCGTCCTTCCCAGTTTGGCCCCAATTTCCCTTCGTTCGGGTTTCGGGTGCTTAGCGTGACCTTTCTTAGTACCAAATCCCCGGTATTGAAGTGTCGATGTTGGCCCTTCGATTATAATATCTTTTGATCCGCTGTTTTTGGACAGCTAACCGAACAAGGCCGGCTTCGCGCCTTTCATATAATAGCTCCAGGTTCATACTCATAGCTTCGTCATTCGATTCCTTTGTTTTATATTGGAATCTGATACTTGGTTCTCCAACCTCGACCGGTATCACAGCTTCGGCGCCATAAACCAAAGAAAACGGGGTATCCCCGGTACTGGACTTCGAGGTTGTACGGTATGCGCACAGGCTTCGGGTAATATTTCCCTCTATCTTGCTTTGGCGTCAGATAACCTATTTTTAAGGTTTTGGAGTATGGTTTTGTTGGTAGATTCAGCTAGTTTCCCACTAGGGTGATAGGGTGTCGATAAGATCCTTTTGATCTTGTGATCTTTAAGGAATTTGGTTACTTTGATTCTGATGAACTATTTCGCATTATCGCATACAATCTCGGCCGACATTCCGAATCGGCATATGATGTGGTCCCAAATGAAATCGATGACCTCCTTCTCCCTAACCTTCTCGTATGCCTGGGCTTCCACCCACTTAGAAAAATAGTCAGTCATAAACAATATAAATTGAGCCTTACCGGGTGCCCACGGATGGGGGCCAACGATTCTATTCCCCACTTCATGAACGGCCATGGTGACAAAACCGAATGCATCAGCTCCCTGGTCGATGGATCATCGGAGCGTATCTTTGGCATTCATCACATTTTCGAACGAACTTCTTTGCGTCTTTTTCCGTGTTGATCCAGTAATAATCGGCTCTGATTATTTTTTGAACCAGCGATTCGGGGCCCGAATGATTTCCACAGGTACCTTCGTGGATTTTCCTCAAAACATACTCAGTATCACTCGGCCCTAGACATATTGCAAGTGGGCCATCAAATGTTCTTCTGAACAAGGTTCCGTCTTCAGACAGGCTACATCGGGCCGCCTTTGTACGCAGGCCCTCAACTCTTTTGGATCCGAGGACAGTTTACCGGATCTGAGATATTCCACGTACTTATTCCTCCAGTCCCAAGTTAGGCTCGTCGAGTTGATTTCGGTATGGCCTTCTTCCACCACCGATCTCATAAGTTGTACGACTTCTCTCGAGTTTAACTCTTCGTCTTCAACCGACGACCCCAAGTTAGCGAGGGAATCAGCCTCGTTGTTTTGATCCCGAGGTACGTGTTGCAAAGTTCATTCTTTGAACCGATGTAATATCACCTGTAATTTGTCCAAGTTTCTTTGCACTCGTTCCTACCTGAACTCGAATGGTCCATTGACTCGGTTTACCACAAGGAAGGAGTCGCACTTGGCTTTTCACCTCTGCCCCCAAGCTCTTGGCTAGTTCAAGGCCTGCAATCATGGCCTCATTTTCGGCCTCATTGTTAGTCAATTTCACAGTCTTAATAGATTGTCTAATTATATTACCTGTTGGTGGCTTTGGTACGATGCCAAGTCCGGACCCTTTTGCGTTTGAGGTGCCATCCATGAACAGGCTCCAGATTCTCGAGGAAGTTCCTGAGTTAACAAATAACTCTCTTTCGACCTCGGGCATTAGGGCCGGTGTAAAGTCGGCCACAAAATTTGCCAAAATTTGAGACTTAGTGGCGGTCCGAGGTCGATACTCAATATCGTACTCTATGGCCCATTTGGCTAATCGGCCCGAGATTTCGGGCTTATGCAAAACGTTCCTCAATGGGTAAGTAGTTGCGACACATATGGGGTGACACTAGAATTACGGTTTTAGCTTCCGAGAGGTGCTTAGCAAAGCGAGCGCCAGTTTTTCCATTGTACCCGGCATTTTTTGAGGCATCGAGGGGATTCGGTGTTACCAAAAACTTTTTCCCAAAGTAGTTTAGGTTTATAGTTTGCCGATAGTAGCCTTTCGAACCGGTTAAGAAATTTCAAGGCCTTGTTGTTTTTGTTACGGGCTTCGGACGTCTCCAAGCCGTGTTTATGTGGACGTAGCCTTTATAGTTCGGGTATTGTCCCGTGTTAATATCATTATCCCGAGTTATCCAGGTTCGCCTAAGGTGGCTGTCCCCGAGTGGGGGCGGCCTTAGCCTATAAAATTCGGGGGTTGCCGAATAGGTCTTATACCCCCGAGGTCTAATAGTTTGGACTGTCTGAGTTTGTTTTTCGGACGGCAGTCCCCAAGTGAGAGAGTGATTATTCGAACTCAGGTTAAGGCGACCCTTGGGCTCGTTTCTTTAGGGGATCGGAAGTAGGGAATTCCTTAAGAAATGTAAAGGAAAAAATTTTAAAAGACAAGATGTTTGTAAGCAAGAGACTTCTCTTTATTCTTGTGCATAGTAGTAATGAATGTGTACATGCTTTGTGTCAGGGTTCGAGCAGTCAATGTGGGCACAGTTTATTTGACCGTTTAGCTCTTACATTGAATCTTATCGATCTAGACCCTTCAATCCCAAAGTCTCTTTCCATGCTAAAGTCGATATCAGAGGGTAATGCCCCCTAATGTTCGGGGTTGACCGAAGAGGGGCCTCAAACATTGTTATGATCATCGTCACCGGTTCGTTGCTGGCCTTAAATTCTAAGTTAGCACAATTTACTTGTTGCCTCGTTAAAAACCTTACCGGAAAACCCATTTGGGACAAAACCAGCTCAAGAGAAAAAGAGTGCAATACATGCTTTCAAACCTAAAACATCGTACCGTCCCTCGTTGGTTACCTGTAGGGGTTAGTTTAAGATGTAAATAAAGGAAAGAACGGAGCCATACCTTAGCATTAATATCGCTTTAAGTAAGTTATATTCCAATTGTTTGGTAGTTGCTCGCCGTTCATTATTTCGAGCTTGCAGGATCCTTTTCCGGTGATCTCGATAATTTGGTACCGTCCTTCCCAGTTTGGCCCCAATTTCCCTTCATTCGGGTTTCGGGTGCTTAGCGTGACCTTTCTTAGTACCAAATCCCCTGTATTGAAGTGTCGAAGGTTGGCCCTTCGATTATAATATCTTTCAATCCGCTGTTGTTGGGCGGCTAACCGGACAAGGCCGGCTTCGCGCCTTTCATATAACAGCTCCAGGTTCATGCTCATAGCTTCATCGTTCAATTCCTTTTTTGTATATCGGAATCTGATACTTGGTTCTCCGACATCGACCGGTATCAAAGCTTCGGCGCCAAAAACCAAAGAAAACAGGGTAGCCCCGGTACTGGACTTCGAGGTTGTACGGTATGCCCACTAAGACTTCGGGTAATATTTCCCTCCATCTTCCTTTGGCGTCGGATAACCTTTTTTTAAGGTTTTAGAGTATGGTTTTGTTAGTAGATTTAGCTTGTCCGTTCCCACTAGGGTGATAGGATGTCGATAGGATCCTTTTGATCTTGTGGTCTTCAAGGAATTTGGTTACTTTGATTCCGATGAACCGCTTCCCATTATCGCATACAATCTCGGCTGGCATTCCAAATCGGCATATGATGTGGTCCCAAATGAAATCGATGACCTCCTTCTCCCTGACCTTTTCGTATGCCTGGACTTCCACCCACTTAGAAAAATAGTCAGTCATAAATAATATAAATTGAGCCTTACCGGATGCCCACGGAAGGGGGGCAACGATTCCATTCCTCACTTCATGAACGACCATGGTGACAAAGTCGAATGCAGCAGCTCCCCGGTCGATGGATCATCATAGCGTGTCTTTGGCATTCATCACATTTTCAAACGAACTTCTTTGAGTCTTTTTCCATGTCGATCCATTAATAAACGACTCTGATTATTTTTTGAACCAGCTGTGAGCACGTAATTTTTACCGTACCAGAAGTACTTCGGTAAATAAAATAAAATAGTTTTAAGTAAGTATTAACCTTTTTAATAATTAACTAGATTTTTATTATTTATACTTAATTGTAGTTAATTAATTCATGAAAATACCTAAAAATATCATGCATTGCATTTAGGATATTGTTTTTACATTTTTAGAATTGAATTAGTAATTGTTGATTTTATAAAAATTGAGAAAAATCACAAAATAGTGCATTTTACACTCTTTTTAGTTTTAATGTTCAATTCTTAGAATCTAGCATTATTTTAATTTTTATAAATAGTTAATTTAGTTTAATTTCACATTTAGGTAGATTAAGGTTGTAATTATTAAGTAGTCTAGTCATAAAAAATTGAAAAAAAAGAATTAAAAGAAATATAAAAAAAAGACATTAGCAAAAAGGGGGAAATAAAGAAGAAGAACTGGATTGGGCTGGCTGATAATTAAATCAAACCAGGCCCAATCTGGAAATAAACCGGATGGCCCAATCCATTTCCCCCCTTTAGAAGCCAAACGACGTCGTTTAACCCTATAGGCTCATCTGAGCCGTTGATCTCAACAAGATCAACGGCTCGGAACTAATTCACATCCTACTATATATATGTCCTAAACCTAACCCCCTCCTACCCACACTCATCGTCCCAAACGACCCCCACCTTAAACTAAACCCTAGCCGCCCTGTTACGCTCCCCACTGCCATGGCTGCTTTCCTTCAAAACCCACCTCAAATCTACCCAAATCCGTCCCAACGTGAACCCAAACAATCATCGGCAAAACATTTCAAACCAAAATCCCTGAAATCATTCGGCTTCAAGCTGAAAAATGCAACCTAAAATCTGAAAAGTCTTAAGTCGAAGTCTTGGTGAAGTCGATTTTAAAACCTAGATGAAACTTTAGCCGTGTGTTGTTAACAAGAACACACGGTTAAAGATCGATTTTGGTTTTAAAATCAGAATTCTAAAGAGATATATCCGAGGTATCTTTCAGTTTCGATTCAGTTTCACTTTGTTTTTCTTTTAGGATTCTCTTCATCTCCTACTCTTTTCGTTAGGTCTATAGTCTTTTGTTTGCATTTTAGAGTTTAAAATCTGGCCGCTTTGATTTCAGTAATAATTAATGGTCGAGTCGTCAAGACTCAATAGTGGCTATATTTTAAAGGGTATGTTTGTGAAAGTCAGAAATAGGCTAATTCGGATAATAACCGGTAGAAGCTTCTAGCGAGGCTTCAATCGCAATTAAGTAAAAAAAAATAAAAGAAACTTTGAGGGTCAAAAGGTATTTCTAAAAGAGTTCATAACAGATTCAATTAGGGAATCACATGGTCACATGCAATCTGTTAGAGGGAAGTGGGGATACGGGGGGATGTTGGTATAAAAATTAACAGAAAAGGAATAAAAAAAAGGAGAAAAAAGAAATCTGGAGGGAAGGGTCTGTTTTATTTTGGGGGGGAGGGGTATATAAAAAGACTAGGTCAGTCGTTCAAGGGGAAGAGAGAGGAATACTCACTGCTTGAAAAAGAAAACAGTCTAGATATATGCTTAGTGTATTGAAAACTAAAGATTTTCGGCTGTGCTGTCATTGAATTGCAAAGGAGATCGACTGGAAGTGTTTGGGGTTGATTGCTGCTGCCATATCTGGTTGCTATTGCTATCGCCTAAACAAGTTTGTTTGCAATTCTTAGGTACGCTTAAAACACCCTGTAATGTCGAGTTTGTTACATTCTATGTAATCAATACATGTTCTGTTGTTATTGTCTCCTTGTTAAGAGTTATTACTTGAATTGCTGTTAATGGTTTGACTGATCCCCTATGCACTTTGCTCAGTGATAAAGTTGAATTTCAATTAAGTTATGAGGCTTCAGTTCTATATGTATGGTGTTTGATAAGGGAAATCGAAACTCAGTACTCTATCTACACTCATCTATTTTCGTTAGACTGTTATGGTTATATATGTCTTTGATTTGCTCATGCCTCTGTCCTCAGTTTGTTTGGTTTAACTTACTCCATAATCTGTCTTATTATTGCTAAGTGACTATTTCCTCGCACATTCACTCTTCAATAAGATTTTGTGTGGTTCTACTGAATTTACTCATCTGTAACTAGTAAAAAATAACTGCTGCATAAAATTTGATCTAATTTTTGGATTGCTCTTGAACTGTTAATAGTTACTGATTCTCTGTTGTTTATTATACTACCTTAGTGGAATATGTAAACATGCTGTAAATTAGATCTCTTACTCAACTGAGATGGGATATTTAGTTAATGCGTTGAGTTAACTATAGCAGAAAATGATTTTGTTACATAATGGACTCTTATTATAGATTAACCTTCTAATTTTGCAAACAGCTAATAGACTGGAATTATTATACTCGAAACGATTAAAGTTTGTAAGCACCCTTGCAATTGAACTGGTAAAGTGCAGGAAGAGCTAGGATTTAGACAGGATTGTTAGGGATTAGTGCCATAGTGGCCGCTTTCTCAAAAGTGGGTATTCAAATTCATAATATTGTTCTGTGGCTACATTTGTAATCGAAAGTGGTCTCGCTGTAAATCTGGATTGTGGTTAGTTCATTAAAATTCTTTTCACTGTTGTTCTAAAATAGTACCGTTCACGTAATGGTCAAATTATAGTTGTGTATGCTAATTCAATGGTTATTATTTGTAATTAAACTGTGTTGATGGACTTGATGTGGTTGTTATAGAAATGATGCTATCGATAGATTTAGAGTACCATCATCTTTACAAATTTATTGGTTGTGTTTGTAATTGTTGTGATTCGTTTGAATTTATGTATTTCAGAACCAATTGGGGGCTGTTTTTTCGAAAATCAGCCTCAAACTCAATTGATTACCTTGCATAGCTAATGGCTATATTCGCAAACCAGCCTATGTTAGACATTTGGTATCGGGCTTAATCCATTATTCGTTAAAAATTAATTGGGTTAGTTGCTTATAGAATTTCTTCATAATGCATAACGATAGAAATTCTTTTAATTAATAGAGGTGTTCCATATAATTAACAACGATCACCAATGGCCCTCTTAATTAATTAAATGTAAGACTAGAATAAATAAGTCTTAATGTTTCAAATTTTGGAACTCGCTTCTAGACACGATTAACTACGTCGTGACTATAGGTACGGTTCCCGTGACATAGTGACAATGTCAACTTCGGGGGTGCCTTTTAGGTGACCCGATTTAACAACTTTAAATAATAAAGGCTTTCAAACTAATTCGAGGCGTGCCATACCAAATGAAATTACAAACGTATGGCCCTCATTAATTAAACACTTAGAAAACCGAGGTGCGCTATTTAGCGAATTCCATGGCCCTCGACAAACTAAAAAAATGCGTAATTTGCTTTAGGCGCGTTAGTCTAATAATTTAATTTCCTAAATTCGGGTGCGCATTTATGTGACCCAAATTCTAAAATCCCAATGTTAGATTAAAAGATGTTACAAATCGCAGGTGCATTTATGTGACGTAATTTGTGACATATTTTGATTAACATTACAATTCTCCAATAATTCTAAAAGCGAAAAGGCAAAATAGGGTAAAATGCACTATAGGCTGATAACAGGTATAAAATCAAATAATAAGCCGATTATGACAATGAAGCGACCGTGCTAGAACCACGGAACCCGAGGATGCCCAACACCTTCTCGCGGGTTAACAAAATTCCTTACCTAGAATTTCTGGTTCGCAGACTTCGTTAAGAAAGTCAAATCTTCTCCTCGATCTGGGATAAAACCGGTGACTTGGAACACCTATTTAAAATTTTCCAAGTGGCGACTCTGAAAACATAATTAAATAATCTCATTTCGACTAATGTCACTTTAATTGGAAAAACTCTTTTATATATTCCTCTCGGGGAGTGTACGAAAAGAGATGTGACACCAGCGATTGGGGGCCCGAATGATTTCCACAGGTACCTTCGTGGATTTCCCTCAAAACATACTCAGTATCACTCGGCCCTAGACATATTGCAAGTGGGCTATCAAATGTTCTTTTGAACAAGGTCCCATCTTCAGACAGGTTAAATCGGGCTGCCTTTGTACGCAGGGCGCTCGACTCTTTTGGATCCGAGGGCAGTTTATCGTATCTGAGATATTCCACGTACTTATTCCTCCAGTCCCAAGTTAGGCTCGTCGAGTTGATTTCCGCGTGGCCTTCTCCCACCATCGATCTCATAAGTTGTACGACTTCTCCGGAGTTGAACTCGTCGTCTTCAACCGACGACCCCAAGTTAGCGAGGGCATCGGCCTCATTTTTTTGATCCCAAGGTACGTGTTGAAAAGTCCAACTTTGAACTGATGTAATGTCACCTGTAATTTGTCCAAGTATCTCTGCATTCGTTCCTATCTGACCTCGAATGTTCCATTGACTTGGTTTACCACAAGGAGGGAGTCGCACTTGGCTTATCACCTCTGCCCCTAAGCTCTTGGCTAGTTCAAGGCCTCCAATCATGGCCTCGTATTCGGCCTCATTGTTAGTCAATTTCACAGTCTTAATAGATTGTCTAATTATATTACTTGTTGGTGGCTTTAGTACGATGCCAAGTCCGGATCTTTTTGCGTTTGAGGCGCCGTCCATAAAGAGGCTCCAGATTCCCGAGGAAGTTCCTGAGTTAACCAATAACTCTCTTTCAACCTCGGGTATTAGGGCCGGTGTAAAGTCAGCCACAAAATCTGCTAAAATTTGAGACTTAGTGGCGGTCCGAGGTCGATACTCAATATCGTACCCACTTATTTCTATGGCCCATTTGGCCAATCGGCCTGAAATTTTGGGCTTATGCAAAACGTTCCTCAATGGGTATGTAGTTTCGACACATATGAGGTGACATTAGAAGTACGGTTTTAGCTTCCAAGAGGCGCTTAGCAAAGCGAGCGCCAGTTTTTCCAGTTGAGGGTAACTAGTTTCTGCCTCACCTAAGGTCCTACTAACATAGTAAATTGGAAATTGTTCTCTTCCTGAACTAGGACTCCACTTACCACTATCTCCGAGATCGCCAAGTACAAGTACAGTTGTTCGTTCGTCTTCAGTGTGTGAAGCAGGAGCGGGCTCGATAAATACCTCTTGAGTTCCTCCAAAGCTTGTTGGCATTCTGGGGTCCACGAAAAGTTGTTCTTCTTCTTCAACAGTGCGAAGAATCGGTGGCTCTTGTCGGATGACCTCGAAATAAATCGCCCCAGGGCAGCTATTCGCCCGGTTAACGTTTACATGACCTTTACGTTGTCCACGACCGTGATATCTTCAATGGCTTTGATTTTATTGGGATTGATCTCGATTCCCTGATTGGATACCATGAATCCGAGGAACTTACCCGACCTAATTCCAAACACACATTTTTCTGGGTTCAGCTTCATCTTGTACTACTTCAGTATGCTGAAGGTTTCCTTGCAAATATTTTAAATAGTCCTCTTCTCGCAGGTACTTAACTAACATGTCGTCAATGTAAACCTCCATTGATTTTTCTATTTGTTCCTCGAACATCCGATTTACTAGGCGTTGGTAAGTAGCACCGGCATTTTTTAATCCGAACAGCATAACATTGTAACAGTATGTGTCGTATTTAGTGATGAAGGAAGTTTTTTCCTGATCACCCGGGTCCATCCGTATTTGGTGGTACCCGGAATAGGCGTCGAGAAAACTGAAGATATCGTGGCCGTCCGTGGCATCAATTATACGGTCGATGTTGGGCAAAAGAAAAGATTCTTTGGGGCAAGCCTTATTCAAATCTTTATAGTTAACACACATTGTTAGTTTATTTCCTTTTTTGGGGACTACCACTACATTAACCAATCCGAATATTTAACCTCCCGAATAAACCCTATTTTAAGACGTTTAGATACCTCATCCTTGATGAAAGCATGCTTGATCTCGGACTGGGGTCTCCACTTTTGGTTAACCGGATGAAATTTTGGGTCTAGGCTTAGCTTGTGAATGGTTATCTCCGGGGGAATTCCTGTCATATCAATGTGGGACCAAGCGAAACAATCTTCGGTAGTTGTAAGAAATTGAATGAGTTTTTCCCTAAGCTCGGAGCTTAGCCCCGTGCCCAAGTATACTTTTCGATCGGGCAAGGTTTCTTGCAGTATGATTTGTTCCAGCTCCTCGACCGTCGATTTAGTAGCGTCGGAATCATCAGGGGCTATAAAAGATCTAGGAACCGTAATCATCATCCTCGATTTCCTTTTGTTTGTCCGAATCTACCGAAGATGGTATCAATTATTGCTATTTGGCCCCACTTTTTACCATCTGGTTTGGGCCCTTCAATGTTGAAACTGTAGATGCCGGTATCACCTCCTCGACCGCGAATATTTCCCTCACAGCCAGCTATTCTCCGTCGACTGTTTTGACCCCGTCGGGTGTTAGGAATTTCGGTGCTTGGTGTAGTGTCGAGGGCATCGCCCTCATGTTGTGGATCCATGGCCTCCAAAATAAAGCGTTATACCTCATGTCCCCTTCGATCACATAAATTTAGTCTCATGGATGGTCTCGGCAGTGTTTACGAGTAACATTATTTCTCCCTTAGTGGTCTCACATGCCATGTTGAATCTGTTTAGAACTCGAACTGCAGGTTCGATTTGGTTTTGTATACCGAGCTGCTCCACGATCCTTGATCGAATGATGTTGGCTAAGCTACCTGGATCAATTAACACACATTTTATCCAAACTTTATTTAAGAGTACAAATATTACCAGTGCATCATTGTGGGGCTGCACGATCCCTTCTGCATCCTCGTTGTTGAAAGATAAACTTCCCTCCGGTATGTAGTCTTGAGTTCGTTTCTCCCTAGTGATGGATACTTTGGTGCGTTTCAACGTCGACCCCTGTGGGATATCAACCCCTCCGATGATCATGTTAATGACATGTTGAGGTTCTCTTGTTCTGCCTGTTAGTTAGAATCCCTGTTCCTGAAATAATTCTTGGCTCGGTCGCTCAAGAACTCCCGAAGGTGCCCATTGCTGAATAGACGTGCCACTTCCTCTCTCAACTGTTGACAATCTTCCGTTTTGTGACCGTGAGTGCTACGATATTTGCACATCTGGTTAGGATCCCTTTGGGTTGGATCGGACTGTATAGGGTGAGGCCATTTAGTATCTTTGATGCGCCCGATAGCTAATACAACGGCGGCAGCATCAACATTGATTATATTCCAATAGCCTCGGTGCATCTTTGGACCTGTCAAAGCCATTTTTGGTCATAAGTCCCTGGCTGCTTTCACCTCGGTCATTTCTTCTTTCGTTTCTCATGGAGTTTCGCTCAGACCCGCTGCTTCTTCGATCTCCATTATACGGCTGGTACCGATCCCTGTTTGGCCTCGGTTTGGATTGATATCTCTCTTAACTCTGTCGAGGATTCTAACGGAATAGACAGACCCTAAAGGGGCCCCGAGTTGATCATCTTCGACTCTGATTTTCGATTGATAACGGTTATGCACGTCGGCCCATGTAACAGTCGAGTATTCTATTAAGTTCTGCTTCAGCTATTGTGAAGCCACCGATCTTCAAATATTAAGTCCCTAAGTGAAAGCTTGAACAGCCCAATCATCACTGGCGGCTGATCCATTCGTTCCATTTGAAACCGGGACACGAACTCTCTGAGCATCTCGTTATCCTTCTATTTAACTTTGAAAAGGTCCGATTTCCTAGTCTCGACCTTGATGGCACCTGCGTGTGCTTTTATGAAAGAATCTGCAAGCATAGCAAATGAATCAATAGAATTAGGCGGTAAATTGTGATATCATATCATAGCTCCCTTCGATAGGGTCTCCCCAAATTTTTTCAATAGAACAGACTCGATCTCATCGTCCTCTAGGTCGTTCCCTTTGATAGCACATGTATAAGAGTTACATGCTCGTTTGGGTCAGTCGTTCCGTTATACTTGGGTATTTCGGGCGTACGGAACTTCTTGGGGATCGGCTTCGGAGCCGCGCTTGGTGGAAAAGGTTTTTGCACGAACTTCCTGGAATTTAGGACCTTCAGTATCAGAGGTGTTCCTGGGATTTGGTCTACCCTAGAATTATAAGTTTCCACCTTTTTTGTCGTTAGCCTCGATCTTATTCTCACCCGTTCTATCCGTTTTGTCAACTCCTCGAGCATTTTTATGATCTTGGGATTAGCCCCCGATTCGTGTTCGTTCGACCTTTGTATGACCGGTTCATCCCTACGGGTGACTTCCCGGGGAGGATTAGGCTCAACCCTGCGCGGTGCACGACTTTGGTTCTGTAACTGAGCTACCACCGCATGTTGAGCTTGCAACATTTCAAAGATCACTCGTAGATTGATCCCATCTCTTTCAATGTTTTGCGTGTTTCGAGTTGCCGATCAGGCTCCACCACGAATGCTATTTTCGAGGTCGCTTGGCAAGTTTGCATCGATAGCCACATGCGAATTAGCATCAATTGAATCTGCGATCGAAATTCCAGCGGGATTAGCAGGTGGTATCTCGTTACTGGGCGCTATGTTGTTATATTCACCTTAGTGACCAGACTCATTGTCAACATGCAGAGGTGCTGATTGAGAGTTTGACATTTTTGTATTTTAGCCTGAAATCAAAGACACTTCAAAGAGCAAGTGTAAAGTAGTGTGTGTTATGGAGATTTGTATCAAATAACCACTATTATCCTTAGCCCCACGGTAGGCGCCAAACTGTTTACCCTCAAAATCGGATAACAATTGAATTTATACGCGATTCTAAGGATACGTGATCTAACTTGATACAAAATGAGAAATCAGATTCAAATTGAAATTAATGATAAAGAAAAGTAAATGCAAACCATACAGGTTGAACAATCTTGGCCTTGAAGGTTCGCCACCATCGAGTCAAAGATGTTGTAATTAGTGCCAGAACGGAGTGATAAGATAATAATGACTAGAAATAACAGTTTATTGCTTTGGGATGCGTGTTACAATGTACTTTGTAAATAATCAAACCCCTTTTATATAGTATAGGAGTCCTACTTTAGGTACAATCCTATATAAGGTAAAAAATCTCATGATTTGCTAATTAATCGATTTTATACGTGCCGAGATTCCCGCCGTGATATTTGATCGGTTATGGGTATTTTGGCCTTCCGTTATTTTGGTTCGATAATGTGTTCTCAAGCTAATTCGGAATCGCGGTCAGTTCCGGAGTTACAGACTCGATAATCTTGAAGACGCATGTTCTAACCTCGTGTCTAGATTCGACGAAATCCCAAGGTCGATTTTCAATCCATTATGTTTCATCCCCGATCTGTCATGTAACATATGAGCTCGGTTGCTACCGTATACACCCTGTACAAATAAGTTTTTACTATAGGCAATTGAGTTGTAGTCCTAATGTTTCATGAAGGTTGCCTAAATTTTTTACATCTAATTCCCAGAAGTCATCATTCAATGGCTGGAAATCTATTGGTGGAATCATGGGAGCCTTTCAAAGTCTTAAGTAGCGCATGTGCTTGACACAATTAGCTTTAAATTAATTAATGTGCAAGTGGAGAAGCTTGGTCTACTTGAGATTATAGCTATATTTGAGTAGGTTATATTTTTCTTTTCTCTATTTGAGTAGGCTGAGGTTATATATTTCGAACTAAAAGCCAAAGTCCTATTAGATTTCATTAGCCTTTTCCCTCTTATCTTTATTCTGTTTACGGACCCATAATATATTAAATAACGAAAGAGAGAGTAAAGGAAACGAAAAAGATTGTTTTTAGCATATTTTGACAGCTACCACATGTTTTAGATATAGTTCTGAAGGATCCGTAAAATCCAACTAAAACTAATTTTAAAAAATTTGGACAACGTTCTGTTTGGCAACTGATGTGTCGGTAGACACTTGGTTGGATGAAATATGGATTTAAGTTAAATGCACTTATAGTGTAATTATTTTTTGTACTACTAATATAATTTAACATGTTATAACAAATTAACTATAATTTATTATAGGTCAACAATGAATACTTATTAAATAAAATTGTATGTAATAACCTTTCAATTGATCTAATTATGTAAATACTTTTTAGTGTATGCTTATTAAATAGAATTGTATGCAATTACCTTTCAATTGATCTAATTATGTAAATACTTTTTTCACTAACAATTCTTATTATTTTGAACAATTCAAGAACTACTCTCTAGAGAGAACTAATTATAATTCCAGTACCGGTAGATCCATTTTGGATGATTACACAGCCACATAAAACTTTTACCATGGTGGTTGGAGCTTTGCTAATTTCTATTAGTATAGATCAAGGAAGCAATTTTGAGATGACGGAAACTATATATCAAGCTAATTATCTACAATATTTATCTTTTAAATTTTTTATATATTCTTTAAGAAAGATTATTAATAATCTCAATCAGAAGGATATTTGTCTAAAATATTCTTTTTATATCTTAAATATTTCACTCAATTAACACTTCATCAATTGAAGCAGTAAGTTGAATTTGAAAAAGAAAAAAGCAATCCAATATGTATGTCTTACTACTCCTTCCGTTCACTTTTACTTGTCCATTATACTAAAAATGTAATTTTATTTTTACTTGTCCATTTTAACAAATCAAGATAAAGACAATTGGTTTTCCTTGTTTACCCTTATCATTAATTACTCATTTTCAAAATTATTTCCTACGACTCTTTGAAATGCTATCATTATGAGGGGTTATAAGATAAAATACATACTACAATTATTATTTTTAAGGGGCGAGAAAAGTTCAAAATGAACAACTAAAAGTAAACAGAGAGAGTATTAGAAAAAGAGTGAGTTGAAATTTTTCCACCCCGTGTCTTAATTATTGTATTTAAATTTTAATTATGACCAGCTACTGCTCCGTCTGAAAATAAAGATATTTAAATTCATTTGATAACACGAGTGCATTTAACCCCAAGTCCCCAACTATTAATGCAGACAAAGTTAAACCATTTTGCATATTCCAGAGACAAAGTTAGACGTTTTCACGCTTTTCAATAATCATGCAATATCGAGCGTAGCTCTGTAAACCCTTGCTAGCATTCTATTTTCCAGCAAACCTTTGAAATATATTTATATATATATATATATATATATATATATATATATATATATATATATAAGAGAATAGGGCCTAGTAGCTTGGATGCATCATTTCATTGTACTTTGAGTTATTTTTCTGGAGTAATTAAGGGTAGACAACAGTGATAAAATGACAAGATTTTACAATCTTTTTTCCACTAGGAGGAAATTTAAAAAGAAACAAGCATACATAATAATCATTATGTGTCATATGGTTTAGTTCTAATGTGAATCATTCTTGATTTTTTTCCAGCTGTCTCCTAATATTAACCTCAATTTTACTATGATAAATTAGTGCTGTTAAATGAACTCATAGCTCAAAAGTCAAAGTTGTTGCGCTGTAAAAGAACTTTGTATTAAAGATGGACTAAGCACCATCACCATGATTATTGCATATTGGTAGCTTTTGTATTTTTGCTTAATGTTGGTACCATCACTATCTCCTGCTAAAGTGCCCATATAATTTGCTTCATGAATTCATACACAAAGCTAAAAATGAGATCGAAAATAACTCTATCTTGATAATGGTAAAACCAAGTCAGGTTTCTTCTCATCCACTCCCCTTTGAAGTAAATCTATTATAAAGCACATTTAAGATACTGTTGATGGTGCGAACAAAGTACCATATTGATAGGTAAAAATAATGAAAGGCTACATATAAGATGTAGGGATCTCTAAATGGTGTGAGGTCTTTTGAGAAAAATCGTGCGGACCTTAGTTTAAATCGAACAATACTACACCATGTTAAGAGTATCTATGAGCTGGTTTAGACCAACAACAGCAATAACAACTGCTCAATATATCAAACACTATTTTGTTATTTTCTCTCTTTAAAGAATATCAAATATTTCAGGACACTAAACTGTGCTTTTATTTGTAAACTACTAGTCTAAAAATGGACAAGCTGGAAGAGAAAAAGACATAGTCTAGTGAATATAAATTTTTGAATGAAGGAAATAATATACCAAATCCATTGAGTAAAACTATTAGAGGCCCCCGGCGGCAAAGCTTGGCGACTTATTATATATCAACGTGGTATCAAATAGTCAACGCAGAAAAGCTTGCCGACTTAGCAACTCTTTACTACTAAATTAAGCCAGCAATTACGGAATAAAACCAGAACCAATGTAACTAGAGCTGTAATGAAAATGACAATATTTTGGTGAATTGGTAGGGTATAGAATTGAGATGAGATCGAACTTAAAATGGCACGCTATTTTGATGATTTTGGGCTTTCGTACTCTTTTGCATTAAACCTCAACCTTAAGAGTATTGGGCTTACAACTGCAACTCCAGCCAGGCCCGGAAAAAGGTCAAAATTACAATTGCGTCTTATTTGGTCGCCCCCATTTAACCTATATTTACTTTTTTAAAAAGTTTTAACTTGTACTCACTTTTTAAACAACTTCAGGCCTCTTTCTCCTCTTCCTTCTTCTTCTTCTTCTTCAGGTAACAATGATTTTATATGGTAGTTGTGAACATATTTTAATGTTATTTACGATGTTTTACAATGGCGAGCTGTTATGACGCTTTATTTTTTACTATTGCTTGGAGTTTCTTCTTCTTCTTTTTCTTAATTGCAAAATGGGTTTATTAGATTTATTATTGCTTTGAAAAATTGATGATTGGGGTTGATATTTTGAGGTTATGTTTCAAATTAGGAGTAGATTTAGGAATTAAATCATATATTGAATTATTATAATTCGAAGAACAATTTTCTGTTTCTGGGTAATTTACACTTTAGGCATATTTGGCCTTAATTGTATAAAAACTTTGGTTGCACTTCATACCTTTTGGCATTAAGTGCATTTGAAGTGCAATTTTTCACTTCAGACTTATTAGCCTTAAGTGCAACAAAACGTTTGTTGCACTTCAGACCTTTTGGCCTTAAGTGCATCTGACGTGCAATTTTTCACTTCAGGCTTATTAGCCTTAAGTGTAGCAAAACGTTTATTGCACTTCAGACCTTTTGGCCTTAAGTGCATCTGAAGTGCAATTTTTCACTTCAGATTATTGGCCTTAAGTGTAGCAAAACGTTTGTTGCACTTCAGACCGTTTGGCTTTAAGTGCATCATAAGTGCATTTTTTCACTTCAGACTTATTGGCCTTAAGTGTAGCAAAATATTTGTTGCACTTCAGACCTTTTGGCCTTAAGTGCATCCAAAGTGCAATTTTTCACTTCAGACTTATTGGCCTTAAGTGTAGCAAAACGTTTGTTGCACTTCAGACTTTTTGGCCTTAAGTGCATCTGAAGTGCAATTTTTCACTTCAGACTTATTGGCATTAAATGCATGAAACCATGGGTTACACTTCAGACCTATTTGGCCTTAAGTGCATCTGAAGTGTAAATTTTCACTTTAGACTTAATGATCTTAAGTGAGTGAAAACGTTTGTTGCACTACAGACTTTTTGGCCTTAAGTGCATCTGAAGTGTAATATTTTACTTCAGACTTATTGGCCTTCAGTGCAATTTTTCACTTCAGACTTATTAGCCTTAAGCGCATGAAACCATTGGTTGCACTTCAGACTGATTTGGCCTTAAGTGCATTCGAAGTGCATTTTTTTTACTTCTGACTAATTTTTTTTAACTTCAGATCGTTAAGTCTGAAGTTGATCGTAAAGTGGATATGCTTGCAAACTTTTTTACAAAGTGAGTATAAGTTCAATTGTGACCCCAAAAGCGAATATAAATGCAAAAGCCCCTGTAAAAAGGACGGGTTTGACCACGAGTTGCGTAGTAAACGAATTATTTATTTTTTTTGGGTAAATTTGGTTTTATTATCTAAATATTAAAATTTACATATTAGGAGGGGCACATAAACCTTACCTCCCCAAAAAAATACAAGTTCTTTTGCCCTAGAGATACCTAAAAGGTGATAAGAATTTGCAATTCTTTTCCTTTGTTGGTCTAAAGGTTCTAATTTTGTCCAACCTAGGTTGATGAAATGGCTATCTATATTGGTAAAATGATAGATAGTCATATATACAAAATCAAAGTGAAATATGTCTAGGTCGACCTTGCTAATTACATGTTTTCCTAATCCTAATGTTGGAGTTATCTTCCTTGATTTATCCCATGACCTTTTGTCAAAATGTAGGTATTGATTGCTGAGTGATATGTATGTCCGCTGATTTCTTTTGATATCCCTTCCTTTTGGTTGTTCTGTGAAGCTGTTCCAGTAGCTGTATGAAATGTTCTTGTCTGTTTGAGAAGATCCTGCCTCTTGTGAATGTTGCTGTGATTTCTGTGTTCCTTGCTGATAACTGCTGCTTCTCTGTTTTTCCTTGTGCTTGTATTCTGGAGATTCTGCAGTTGCTTTCCTGAGTTGAACAAGTGTCTTGCCTTGTAGGTATTCAGTTGATTGTTGTCCTGCAGTTGCTGTTGTCTTCTATACTTGCTGGTGATGTTTTCTTGTTTTCTCCCTCTTGTTGTTTCCCTGTTGACATAGTTCCCACTGATGCTATGCTGATTCTGGCTGGTAGTTTTGTATCTGCTGTTGCCCGTGAGAAGCTGATGCATCAGAAATTGCTGAGCTGCTTTTTGTTGATCTGAATTCCTGCTTGTGTTTATGTCACTCTTGCTGCTGAGTTGTTGCTTGCTGCTTTGCTGGACATTTTTCTTGTTTGTGTTGAGTTCCTTGATGCTGCTGAGTTGTTTCTTGCTGCCTATTTTGTTCCTGTTGGTTCTTGAACACATGGAAATGTTAAACTTCTGCATGATGTTTATTCTGATGGTGATGATGCTGATGGTTTTCTGATATTGTAATGCTTGTGTCCATGAGTGCTGGCCTGCTTCTTGTTGATTGGTAAGATGATTGTTATTGCTTGCTTTGTTTCTGCCTGTGTTCTCTGTGTTTGTTTTGTGTGTTTTGTGTTGGATTCTGGGTATGATGTACTGTGTTTTTCTGTTGTCTTCTCTGTGGGCTCTTTTGTTTGTATATGGGTAAGGTGATTGATGCAATGGCATTAGAATGAGCACCTGCGGTGCTAATACCACACAATGCAATTGCGCCAATAATCTTAGCCTATGACAATAGTTGTTTGTGCTGTTGGAGGAGTCTTTGCTTCTGGGGTGCTTATGCTCTTTGTGGATGTTTCTGTAGTTCTTTTTGGTGTTGGTAATGTGCTTCTTTCTTGCTGTCTGCTTGCTAGGGTTGTCTCTTTCTTTCTTGTTTTGTGTTACCTTCCAACCATATCTATTGTGCTCTTGTTTCCTGCTTGTCGGTTGATGTTTCTTTTGCTGTATTTTTGCATCTTTGAATGTCCTTTTGTTGCCATGCTCCTGGAATTGCCTGTTTTTGTTGAGTTTACTGCTTCTCTTAGCCATTTGGTCATCCTTGCAGTGCTCTAACTTTGTAGTTCCTTGGTATAAGTGTGCCTTCTGGTCTGCCTCTGCTGTCTTCTGGTTCTCAGTAGTCAGTTGACTACTATGTATGCTATTTGTCAAGGCAGCTGATCTTTGTCTCATGTTTCTCCTTTTGTTTTGCAGTTCTATGATGTTTCGATTGTTTCCTCTGTTCTGTGCAGTCTGTTGCTGCTGTTTCAGTGTGTTCTTCTCCTTATGTCTGTGTTCTTTGTGGTGGGCTGCTTCTATTGATTGCTGCCATTGGTGTTGTGAGCAATCTGCTGAATCCACTGCTGGTTGTTTGGTGTTCCATCTTTTCCTTTGGTGTTTCGAAGTGTTCAGAATGTTGGTGTTGATCTGATGATGTCTATGTTGCTGCCTTTGGTGTTTTTTCTGTTCCTGATGTGCTGTGGCTGATTTTTGTAAACGAATTATTGGGCTTGAACTTTGGGCTAATGCTTTTGCTTAGATAGCGATGAGTCTGGACGAAATGGACCGTTAACTGATTAGTCTATCAAGGAAAAGTGGAGGGGGTATTTTCACATGTACCAACTTTTGGGGTCGCCAATGAAATTATATCTCTTCTATCTCTTCAACTGAACTTCAGAAATCAAATTTGAAGTTCTTCTATCTTTCAAATGCAGATTCAGAAAATTCGAATCTTAAGTAGTTCTATCTCTTTAATGCAACTTCAGAAATCGAATCTTAAGTTCTGAAATAAACTTGTTTTTCGAATTTCAACAATCGAAACACGATTCAACGCCAAAACCTACTCCAAATGAGCTCAAATTAGAAACACAACTTTCAAATATCATCAATAACAAACTCAATTATCAAATTGTCAAAATAACAACAATCTTACAAATCCATTTTGCAAAGAAGAAGAAGAAGAAGAAGAAGAAACCCTAAACACAACCTACTATGAGATTTTAATTTACAACTAAGAAGAAGAAGGGGAAAAAACGGCTTCCGTATACATGGGACATAAATACAATAAAGAAGAAAGCAGTAGCGAAGCTCCTAGATACATTTGACATGAACACAGAGAAGAAGAAAACACAATAAGAAGAAGAGAAAAGCATGGATATCTAAAGATACACAAAAATTAGATGTCGATTAAACTTTCTTTTAGAAATTGATATAAGTTAAATAGGGGTGATCTACCAAATAGGGAACCCCTGAAATTTTTACAAAGTGGAGAGGAAAAGCAGTGGTCTTGTGCTTTTCAATCCCTCTTGAAATAAGTACGTGGAGAATCTTGTGTAAACAAACCAAAGAGTTAAGTATGTTGTTACACAATACATCACTGTAAAAAAGTATTTTGGTAAATATCTACATACTTGTCATTTATAGCGCAAGCTTTAAGTGAGTCTACTATTCTATTACAAGAAACTTGCATCATCAATTGAATTTTTAAATCGATGTAAAGAAAAATGATGATTTAAATAGTATTAATCGTTAGACGAAACTGTAGTAGTTAACGAATTAAAGAAGAGAGCAGAGATCCATAAAAGCTCTTCCACTGCGGAAAGGTGCACACCAATTGAAGATAAAGTCAATTCATTTGCCGTTCAACACTAAAAGTTGATTGAAATCCACATGTCATGCTTATATAAGTTGCTCATAATATCCCTTCCCTCGCAGTATCGACGGGAGTTAAAATTTATGAATTTTTATAGCAAATTCAAGTTAATTTATATGCAATAATAATTAAATTAAGGGATTTGATTTGGAACTAAATATTCTTGTATATTTGATAAATTCATTAATATAAATACAGAGTCTAGTAAAATTTTGCCTTACATGTCCGACGGTTATGATTAAGGCTGTACAAATGAAACCGACAAATCGCACCGACCCGATAATTCAAGACAAACTGAGAAAAAAATCTGAGTATGGTTTGGTTTGATTGGTTTGGTGTTAAAAAAAAACCCGGACCATATTTGGTTGTTTTGGTTTTAACTAAAGAAAAGTTAAACCGAAACCAAACCAACATGACATTATATGTATAAAAGTTTTAAATATATTTAATACATAAAAATATTTATTGTAGAATAGTTTATAACTATTTCTTAAGTTTTTTTATAGTTTTATCTTTTAACATATTATTTCAAGCTTGGGCTTATAATTTTTTGATGCTCCAATAAGTTTTATAGTCTATAAATGGTAGTAACTCAAATAAATCCTAAATTAAAATCAAATCAATACTAATGCTTAGTTTTTTCATGATTTAGATAAAATGTATAACTTATTTTTCGTTTACTAGTTAGTCATGTAAATAATAGTACTTATTAGTCGTAATTTAAATTATGTTTGTTTTCATTTTGGCTTATTAATAATATTTATTTTATGCAATTTTATTATTTGTATCGTTGAATATTTTAGTACAATGTCATGACTCATCTCATATTTATGTTATTTTATTGAAAAACACTTTATATAGTTCTGTCTTACTAGGATTAAAGAAATATTTGGAGCACTAATTTTACGTTTTGTGCTATGAAGACTTTATGAAAATAATCTGACAATCTGAAAAATTCAAGAAAAATCGAGATTAAAAAATTTAACTTTTATTAATTTGGTTTGGTATTTAAATTTAATAACTCAATACAATTAATTTGGTTTGATAATTAAAAAATCTGAACTAACTCAACTTATGTACACCTCTAGCAATGACCTTGTTTTTTCAGTACATTGTCGGCTAGTCGGTAATAGTTAAAATTATGATAAGCTTTTCTTTTTTTCATTCTTAAACTAAAAATAGTATACTAGGACACGATAGAGTAATCATGCATAAGAGTAGTGAACGGTTGGTTCCAACTTTTTAACGCTACGTTCATGATTTTAAGAAGTCGTACTCTTGGGAAGGGTCAAATTAAACCAAATCAAAATTGAATTAAATTGGCCAAAAAAATCAATATTTTTAGGTTGGATTTGACTTTGATTTTGAATTTAAAAACCGATCAAATTTGATTTGGTTTTGATTTTAATAAAAAAATAATCGAAAAATCGAACCAAACCGACTATAAAAGTAACTATTTTAATTAATTATTACACCTATATATATATATATATATGTATGTATGTATGTATGTATGTATATATAAAGTTTCTAAAATTTAATAGTACATATTAGTCGTTTATATTTTTAGTCTAGTTTTTATAATTATAATAATCTAATTCTTTGCCTTTACATTCTAGTTTGATTGGTAGTTTTCTTTTGCTAAGTACAAGATGTAAACATCGAAAATTTATTACATTAAGTTTGGGTTAGATTATTAAGTTGAGCACCTATGCGATAAGTCCATTTATGTTGGTCAAGCCCAAGAGTCCATTAAGGTTGATCGGAGGCTACTCCACCCTCAACCTAATTCATGCCTATATTTAAGGCTACATATGTCCTTCAAAGAGGATCTCAACAAGTCCATAAACTCCTACAATATGCACAAAGAGATCAAATATACGATCTCGAAATTCCATAAAAATTCATGGAATATTCACAAGGAGATCAAAGACATCAAATATTATTTTTCTCAAAGTCACCGAAGTGATCAACGAATGTTCTTCCTTTTCCTAGATATCAAATACATCATAAGAAAATTCGCATCATCCTACGTTCGAGAAATACGCTGGTTAAGCCCTTGAATCACGGAGAACAATTCGGAGAGAAGAATCAAGAGAATAAACAGAATCGTACCCGCATCATTTTATCAATAAAATTATATTTCTTCATATTTATATTGTGGTTGCAATTTATTTTTTGTATCACAAATAATTTGTTGCCAAATTATTTATTTTTTGTTAAAAATAATTAATTTTTAATTGAGTACTTAAATTATTCATCACTATTTGATTCAATTATCATCAAATATCTTGGTAAATGATAGATTCTCAAAGAACAATTGGTTTGATAGTGTTACGTTAAAAATATAGTCTCGGAATATGTGTTTGATAGTGTATGTCTCATATTTAAGAAAAAACCCGATAAATAACCGAAAAAACGAAATACTGATCAAAATCGAATCGATAAAAAATCGACTTAATTGGTTTAGTTTGGTTTCAATATTTGAAAAATCGACTTACTTAATTTAATTTATTTTTAGAGAAAAATCGATCCAAACCGAACCACGAACAACCCTGCTCTTGGCCACCAAGTACATTCAATATTTTATTGAAATGAATAAAGTAGAAGGTACTCACAATCCGCAGTTTAAGTTTCATGTACTAGCCGTCTAAAAAATATTATACAATCATATTACTTAAAAAGTATAATTATATTTAATAGGATTGATTGATAACCTAAATTAAATAAGAAAAATATATTTTATACTAAAGGACAGTTTGGTGCATTAAGCTTCCGCATGTGGGGGGTTCGGAGGAGGGCCGGACTACAAAGGTCTATCGTATGCAGCGTTATGCTGTATTTATGCAAGAGACTGCTTCTATGGCTCGAACCTCTGACCTCCTGGTCACATGACAATAACTTTACCAGTTACGTTAAGACTTCCTTTTAAAAATTATATATATGACACTAAAAAGCAGTCCGATACATTAAGCTCCCGCTACGTGGGGATTCAAAGAAGAGCGAATCACTCCTCCATTCAAAATCTGAGCCGCTGAAATTTTTTTTATGCCTATCGCCAAAAATATCAAACTAAGCAGGAGCTTTAAGCGGAGTTGCGGTAAATGGTCACACTCCATAGGTCGGTGAAAATTAATTTCTACATACATTGTATTGCTTTAATGTCTTTCTCTTTCTTTTTTTCACTTGGCATAGGACTGCAAACTCAATTGATTAGTCACGTTATTCTGTTGTTGATGATTGAAATGGACTCTCAGCCACTAACGGTATAAATAATACATTTTCGCGGTATCTCGGTTATTGATATTTTTGTCCGTGAGATATATGACCAAGCACATTAACCTTTAATTTATTAAAATGAGTGTTTTGGTCCCTCTATATTGGAAAAGATGTTATACTTAGCTCGAATCATTTGTAGGAAACCCTGACTATATAATCCTCAAATATTAATTATCATTACAAACTTAACATAACACATAGATAGTCAAATCATGTAATGTACATAAATTTACTAAGATAAAAATTGTACATGCAATTAATTGAAAATCAAATTTGCTTAGTTAGATATCACAAGGAACAAAATCAAATTTGCTTAGTCAAATCATGCAAATTTCCTCCAAACGTATGTGCAGTAATTTGTGCCGAGAAGAAAAAGAAACGCTAAGTTATTCTTTATCGGTAGAATACAAACGAAAGAAATGTTTGCTTTGGACAACTTCGAAATATTGCATTTCTTGTGCAACTCGAAATAACATGATGTGTGTTTGCCCCAAAAATTGGAAACAAATCAATTGAATTTTGAACGTGGGAAATGATAGGTAAGTGACAAATTCGATTGAAAACAAGTATATGATAAGAGATCAAAGATATTACAATTGTGAATCTAGATAGTCAATATATTGTCTTTTGTTTCTTTGCCTTTTGTTGCCAGAGAAAAAACCTCCCCTACCCAATGCATCACTACACATATATATAGGAAAAAATCTACCCCCCTCCCCCCAGGTTGCCCACGTGGTGTCCCTTACAATCATTATAGTGTCACCCACACACGTTTGGTAAAAGTCTTGCAGAGTCAGTGGAAATACTGCAGGTTAGGTGAGGGGTCTGCACGCAAGGTACAGTTAGAGCAGTGCCATTGACTTTTGAACATGAGTCGGCACAACGGACATACCGAGCATCACGAAGGTTCGAAACGACCCTTCGATCACCATATCGGATCTGGCCTCGACTTCAGTTCCGAGCTCGATATCGGATATCGGCTTGAGCATTGATCGTATGGTTCCGATATCGACATCGGATACCGGTTCGAGCGTCGATCCTCCATTCCTCATCGACACTGGATGTCGGTGCAGGCGTCGACCATGCGGTTCCGACCCCGATCTGTTCCTTTACAAAAAAGCCGATTTTGCCACACCCAATGTGTTAGATATTTTAGTAAAGATATAAGATTTGACAATATTATTAAGGAAAAGATGTGTAATTGGGACTGGGCCTAAAACTAATCCGAAATTAATAATTATTCAATTTTATGTTATTTATTTGTCTTAACAACATTTTAAATTTATTAATTTAAAATTTGAATTTGAAGTTGAATTTTTCCAACAACCTAATCCTCTTAATTTGCAACTTATATTGACC
The DNA here is from genome assembly GCA_002018475.1 of Nicotiana obtusifolia. Classification (NCBI taxonomy): domain Eukaryota; kingdom Viridiplantae; phylum Streptophyta; class Magnoliopsida; order Solanales; family Solanaceae; genus Nicotiana; species Nicotiana obtusifolia. The sequence continues at coordinate 58,436 of MCJB01016370.1, forward strand.
TTGTCCGTTGTTTCAATTCGCCCTTGGCATAAATGGACAAAGCAGCGATATTCCTGAGGCTACTGTAGGAGGTTAGACTTTGAATATCAAGTCAGTAATATTTTCAAAAAATAACGTGGACAGAGAAGTAACAGAAAGTCATGAAAGGGTAAAAAGCTATCGGCTTATCTTGCGGTGGATTGTGAATGTCTTCGTTAGTTGGAACTTACAATTGCCAATGTTACCTTATGTGCCCGGATAAATATTGATCGCACATTTTTATTTATATAAATCAACAGTTAAACATTAATATGAATATATTATTTAAATGCATAAAATTATACGCATACTTTAAAAAAAACTATTTATTACTTTAATATAAATATCGAATACTAAGTAAAATTGATGGTTTTTGGAATTTTTTCTTCCACTTGGATATTTCTTCTAGCACATTTTGATCGTTACGTCTCTTAATATTGTTATTGACGGCTATAGAAAGGTTTGTTCTGATTGGGTATACTTGTCGGTCTTTCATAAGCGGGACAATGGCAATGACTGTTAAAGGTGTTTGGTTTGCTTGTAATACTAATTAAGATGATAATTGACGTTGATAAAATCTGTTTTTCATATTCTCTATCATGCACGTGATGTTCATAAAGAAATTCAGGGAATAATAGCCTGCAATGTTTCTTGCACTTTAGTTTTGTGTTTGGTTTAATTAGGGAGATTGCTTTAAACTTCACCTCAATTTTCTTTGGTTGACGTGTGCCTCTCCAATAACACATTACTCTAGCCCATATACCAAACAGTTGTAAAATTTTGTTTTAGGTCCTCTGACAGGATTTTCACTCGAGTTTTCAAGTACCTGGTTAGGATCCAACGTTTTACCGTCGTGTCAAAAGTTAAGGGCGCAATTTTATTTTTTAATCAAACTCATCTAACAAACGTTAGAGTGTCATAAAAATTCAAAAAAATCGAATCAAATCAAGAAAAAAATATTGATACTTTTTTGATTTGGTTTGGTTTTGATTTTGAGTTTTAAAAATCGATCAAATTTAGTTTGATTTTGGTTTTAAAGAAAAATCAACCAAAAAAATTCTAACCAAACCCACTATAGAAGTAGCTATTTAAAATTTATTATTACACTTACAAATATGTATATTTTTATACAAAATTTCTAAAAATTTATGGTACACGTCAATCATTTGCACTTTCAGTCTAGTTCTTTGCTATTATAATAATTTAGTTCTTTGCCTTTACATTCTAGTTTGACTGACAGTTTTCTTTTGCTAAGTACAAGAATCTATGTCATATCAATATATGTTGGTAAATGATAGATTTATCAAAAGAGCTATTGATTTAATAGTATTATGTTGAAAATATAGTCGCCGGATTATGTTTCTGATAGTATATGTCTCATATTTAAGAAAAAATAATCAAAAATCCGACGTAAATCGAATTGATAAAAAGCCGGCTTAATTGATTAGTTCAAATATTTAAAAAAATTGACTTACTTAATTTAATTTCTTTTTAAAAAAAAAAGTAATCCAAATCGAACAATAAATACTCCGAGCAACTGTTGGCGTTAGCCCTGCCATAGGCAGAATGTTAGGCGTTACCCATTGACGTTTTAAATTTTGACTACTCCTAGTTCTATAAAGTTAAGAGGTCTAACTTTATTACTACTGGTTCAAAATGGACTAATTTCTTTTTCCTTTTCAAAATCTAGAAAGTGATGTCGCAATAAATAAAAGCAGTAAAATAAACCGAAAAAAGAAGCTACAGTATAGTATAGGAACAGCTTTTAGCCACCCAAACTAACTGAAACGGTCAGTGTACGAAATCCCGAAAGTACCCTCTGGTCCACCTTCTATCTCTGCACACTGCAGAAGTTACAGTAGAATTTCTGAAAAATTATTTGACATGCCACTGTACACGTCGGTTCTTCCCTATTGAACTGCAATGAATGTGATGGCGCGTTTATCACCTCACCCCTATACATTAATGACATTTACTACTTTGCCACTCACCTCAACTCTTCTTTGTCTTCCGCCTCTTCCTCTCTTATCCCAAGAAAACCAAAAACACTCTCTCTGTTGTTGTTTCTTCCTGGGCTTGCTTCAATGGGTTATGCGGAATTCTCGGCCTCATTTCAAATCTCGTGAACTTCAAAGCCCATTTTTTGCTTTGCTTCTTCTTCAATTCACAGGTTTCCTGTGTTTTCATGTGTCTGTTTCCTACCTCATTTCTTTCAAACTTTGTCGTTTTTTTCGTTTTTTTATTATTTTAATATGATAAAGTATTTGTTTAGGATTTTCACGCATTTATTTTATGCATTTAATTTGAACTGAAAGATTCGTCCTATTTAAGTATTGTTTTGGGCTGAGCGAAAGGGTTACACTTTTCAAAGTTGACTGTTGCTTGTTTTCTTTGTACACAAAAGGTATGTTTTTTTTTTTCATTCCTTTTATTTTCCGTTGTTTCAGTGCTTGTTTTTATTTACAGGTGAAAATGGGGGTTTGGTATTTTTTAGCTCTTTTGTCTCAGTCAAAAGATACTACTACATTGTACTTCATTTTGCATTTTGGCTTTGTCTATGTTTGATTTCTTTTTATACATTCAGGTTTGAACACGCGTTAGTTACAGTAATAGATGATAAATATTTTTTTTCCGTTTTCGTTCTTCTAGATTTTCAATTTTTGGGACTTCACATTATTACTTGTTTTATCTTCCTGTGCTGTACATACACAAAAGTTAGATTCTTTAATTCATTATGAAGCAGTAGAAAAGACTTACTAATTTTTGTTTCTATTTCTTGTTGAATTTTAGGTAAAAACAACAGCATTGTTTTGTGGGCCATTAGAAAATCTTTAGCTGCGTAAGCGTTTTGATATTTTTTGAGTGATGGATGGGCGACGGCATTCAGTTGATGTTCCTATATCGAGAACGCTGGTTGCACTTAGGAGAGTGAAGTCACTTAGGGATCCAACCACTAATTCGATAAGCAAGTTCTCCGCAATGGTTGATAAGTTGAATTGGGAAATGAATTCAAATAATGCTATTACTTTGGGATTTGAAGATAGAAAGGAAGTAGGGTATAATGATGATAGCGCTCTGCGGCCAAATGGCTCGATTTTGTATGCCAACGGGGATGAATATGTAGGTGGTCAGGTACTTAACTGCAATATGGGGAATTGCAAATCGCAGTTGGTTTCACCCCAAATGGAGCTTTGGAATGATAATGTCGAATTGTGTGACTTACGCCAACCAACTGACATAGAAAGAGGAAATAAATCATTAAGTAAAAGATTAGGTCACTCTTATGGGGATAAAGGAATGGCAATGACTTGTACAACACCTTCCAACGCCTGGGAGGAGGGCATTGGTTCAAGTAAAGAATCAAATTACGGAGCAGTGCAGGCCAAAGATGTAGTTTATTATGGAACAAAGAAGAAATGCAAACATAGAAAACATGCTAAATCATCTAGAACAGCAGCTGGTGATGTTTTGAGTCGTGTGGGTAGTCCCTACTTTTCTGTTAGTGATGCTCCAATCAAAAGCTCAAACCATGCCATTTCACTGTACGGAAATGAAGATGTTGACGATGTGGAATCTGATCGTGGTGGATGTGGAATTAGCTCCTGCTGGTTAGGCACACCTAGGTTTAGAGAATCAAATCCGCTTACACATATGGAAGAGCGACCACTTCTGTCTTCAGGAATTGATGAGACACTCTTAGCTGCACAAAGAAGAAGCTGGATGCATGATAACAATGGAGTTGCGTCACATTCAGAAAGTCCTAGAAGTATCAGTCAAAAGTTCAGGCCAAAATCATTTAGTGAAATGGTGGGACAGAATGTAGTAACAAGGTCTCTGTTGAACGCTATCTCAAGTGAGCGGATAAATCCATTCTACCTGTTTCATGGTCCTCGTGGTACGGGTAAAACTTGCGCATCAAGAATTTTTGCTGCCGCATTGAACTGTCTTTCTCCTGATGCTGAGAGACCATGTGGTCTCTGCAGAGATTGTGTTCTGTACTTCTCAGGAAGAAGCAAGGATGTTAAAGAAGTGGATTCCTTGAAAATTAATAGAATGGAGAGAATTAGATTACTTATCAAGAATGCTGTGGCGCCTCCAGTTTCTTCCAAATTTAAGGTTTTTATTATAGATGAGTGCCACTTATTGCGAGAGGAAACATGGACAAGTATTTTAAATCACCTGGAAGAACTATCTCGGCATGTGATCTTCATAATGATCACCCCTGACCTTGAGAAGCTGCCTCGTACTGCAGTATCACGGTCCCAGAAGTACCATTTTTCCAAGATAAAAGAAGTCGATATTTCGAACAGGTTACACGAAATTTGTGAGGATGAAGGAATCACTTTTGATCGGGATGCTTTAGATTTCATTGCTTGTAAATCAAATGGTTCACTTCGAGATGGGGAGATAATGGTCGAGCAGCTAAGTTTGCTTGGGAAAAGAATAACAACACCATTGGTGTATGAGCTAGTAAGTATTCATTTGTGACTTTCTTGTGTTTCTTTTTATATTTCCTTGTTTCATAAATGCCAGGAGAAGTAATGTCATCCTTGCATCTTCTCTTCAGATTGGAGCTGTCTCTGATGATGAGTTGCTGGAGTTGCTGCATCTGGCATTGTCATCCGACACTTCAAATACAGTTAAAAGAGCCAGAGAGCTAATGAGATCAAGAATAGATCCAATGCAACTAATATCGCAGCTGGCAAATCTCATAATGGACATTCTTGCTGGAAAATGTCAAATAAGTGCTTGTGAAGGTAAAGACAGGGTATTCTGTAGACCCCTTTGTAAGTATTAGGTTCTATTGGTTTGTTCTTTTATATGTTGCAAATCATATTTTGCCAATTTCACTGTCATACTAGCTTCTGCATGTTGTAAATCAAGAATTTCTTTGGATGATGACTAATTACCCCAGTGGTATCAGCTGGGAGTGGTGGCCACTGATGTGGTTTGGATGGTTTAGTCACTATCCTCATTTCGTTCGTCCGCATGGCTTTGGGAAATTGTCCTTTACACTGAATGATGTATTTTCATGTGTACTAGCTCAAAATCATCTTTAAGGTTGTTGCGGCTTCATTAGGTTCGTTTAAGTCATTTTAGAGAACCTATTTCAGGTTTCTAGTTTTGTGACCAATACTGACATTTATGGTGCAAGTACCTTACTCATTTATCATTAGATTAATTTTTCCATCCAGAATCACTTAGCAAATGTAGACATATTGACTGTTGGTAAAAAAGGTTTTTGAGGAGAGCTCAAGCGTAAATCTACCCCATTATGCGAATTCTAATAGCGACCTCATAGTGCACTTTTGACTAACATCTTCTCGGTGGACCACTTGCTACCTTAAAACTACTTTAGGGAATTTATCAGATAAACGTTATTAAATATGTAAGAACCGCATATACATCTGCTTTAGTTCTATCTGTTTTCCTTATTCTTCAGAGTTGTAATCTTTGTTTTGCTGCTTGAGTTCATGTTTCTTTTGCTCTGTTTTCAGATGATTTATTGCTCTTATACTCATCTTTACTTTATGTGATGCGTATGTAAGACTGGTTTATCTAAAAAGATTGTCTTTTTACTACTGTATATATAGCTGAAGCTGAGAAACAGCAACTTAGTCATGCACTCAAAGTACTCTCTGAGACGGAAAAACAATTGAGGATGTCAAAAAATCAAACAACATGGCTGACTGCTGCACTTCTGCAGTTAAGCTCAGTGGGAACTTTAGTCGACGCCAAAGATGGAAATTCGTGCATGAGAACGGGATACCAACAAGGTTGGTATGATTAGCACATTCTACACTGTTCGTTATCTTGGACAAAGCTAATTTTTATGTTCAAGAAGTTCATTGCAGTGGAATTTTGTTTCTAATGTGTCAGATCCTGATGGTAATCCGTGTAGTACATCATCAACAAGTGAGAGTTTGAAGCACCTTTCAACTTGCGCATGTGAAAGCATTGAATCTTGCAAAAGGGGAATGCAGGATGATAAAGAAACTCTGTCATCTGTATGGAATAAAGCTATTGAAATGTGCGAATCCAATTCACTTGCAAACTTTTTGAGAAGACAAGGGAAGTTGTCATCAATTCGTCTTAAACAAGGTATCAGTTTCCATGCTTTACATGTTTATTGCATCATATCTTCAGCTTTGCACATCTCTGTGAATACCTAGGTTATCTCTGCTTGATTAAATTGTCACCTTTCCTTCCATACTTGAAATACTGTGTTTTGCAAAGCGTCTTTGATCTGACGAAGTTGAAATAGGGGGACAACCTTTGAATTGGAGATCTACACTGATTATTTAATAATAATAAAAAATAGTGTTGGACTTCTATATCTTTACAAGATAAAGCGAGTTTGTCCTTCTATACGCTAAGCAACAATATCATAGATTCGCATGGAACAAGCTCAGGTTGACCTATTTCATCTCATTACTCCCACTTGGATATGCTCCCAAGGTACACAATGTGCTTTCCATGGGTATACTTTTATATTTCATATGTCCTTTTTAACTACATATTCTAGTTCTTGGCACCTTCAAGCTTCCTTCACCTAAATCTTGATTTTTAGGTTAGATCTATTTGAGCATAAAATTAAGAGTACAGTCACATCTCAGAGAGTGCATTTACAAAAGTTTTAAAGCATGTCTCCACACAAGCTCCATACAATTCCCCTTTCTCTCCAACATGTTGAGCTTATGTTCCAAACCCCGCATGCAAGTAAAATATCTAAATGGATTTTTGAGAAAATCTTACCAAAGGAACTGTAATTTCCACTGTGAGGACTGAGGATTAATAAACTTTTGTAATTCAAAATCTGCATGCTGGAGTCCAAAGGTAGAGGACAATGAAAAGATGTATTGGCACCAAAGCAGCTATATTTTGAGTATCGAGTTCCTTGTAGTTCAACTTTTTGTTCCTCTTTGATTGTTTCTCCAACTTCTTAATTTCAAATTACTTAATCCAAGCAAACCAGATGCTTTCTTAGTCTGTTGAATGTCGCCTTACACTGTTAAACTGTTCTCTTTCTGTCATGAATATCTTGCAATCCATGTTCCAGGTTTGGCAGTTGCTGAACTGGAGTTCTATTGCCCCAAAGACATATCAAAGGCTGAGAAATCGTGGAAACCCATTGCAAATGCGCTTCAGCGAACACTGTGCTGCAATGTGGAAATCAGAATCAATCTTGTTCCTGGCTGTTTCCTCAAAAAGTATTCCAGAATGAAAAGGTTGACTTTTAGACTTTTTAACTGTTCACGTGGCAAGCCTTATAAGTCGCTTTCCAAGATGGAATGTAGAAGTGATCCATCAGAGAACTCCGATTCTGCTTCTAAAAGAGTCATAATGGTGGATAAAGTTGTTGAAACATGTTCCTCTGAGTGTTTTTCTCAAAACGCTCAAATATGTTGTCACGGCAGAGAAATTATGACCATAAGAACCAGTGATGGTAATGCACTAAGCATTGGATCAGATACACCTCAGATATTATTGACGGATGGTTCCCTGCTAACACATCAGTTGGAATCTGATTGTTTGAAAGAGGGAAGTACTTGCAGATGCCGGGATTCATTTACCATAGAGTCGGAGAAAAAACCAAGCTGTTTTCCTAGAACAGTAGGACTTCTAAGGAGATCAAGTTCATCGAATGCCTCTCATATGACTTTTTCGATTACCCAACCACAAAGCAATTTGGTTTTATCCATTCCCAGCAAAACACCTTGTCAAAACCACATTCCTTGCAGCAGTTCAAATAATCACTCTTCTGGGAATACAGACTTGTTAGTATCTTATGTCTTTTGAAAATAATTTTTCTAAAGCTTTCTTCTTAATACAACTTTTTTTGCTATGAAATTCCATATTAATCTCCCTTATGAAAAGATAATCTATTTGTGATCTCAAATTTCAGTTTGCTTTTACATGTTGCATGTGAAACCCACAAATGATGGTACCAAATTCATATTGGTATTGATAACCAAAATCTAACTATGTAATTAGTAATAGACCAGTATATATTGTTATGGCTGGATCTACAGCTGCGTGATGCCTTGTTGACGTCTTAGTATGAGAAATCTAGAAGCAAAATGGGGTTAAAAATGTTTGATTTAATTCATGTTTATGGGGTTGTTCTTCAAGGAAAGAGTAAGCTGTAGCAAGCGCCTGATTAATAATCACTTGCGAGTGCCTAAATATTGTGTGAATGGATCTTTCAGTAACATGAACTGCTCTTTTATCAAGGAAGGTCACTATTTAAGCCCCGTATTATTTTCTGTTCTTCAACATTAAATTGAAATGTAGTATGATGCTTCTTTTTCTCGACAGTTCCAAGGAGTCAAGGTCGCGTTGTTGGAGATCAGCTCTGTTACCCTTCAGGAAGGTAACCATGGTATCTTATAATTTACATTTTATAGATGCATACTTGTACCGAATTGAATCATGCCTTCTGAAAGAACATAGCCCCACGTGTTTTCGGGCTTAACCATACAACAACAACAACAACAACAACAACAACCCAATGGATTCCCACAAGTGGGGTCCGGGAAGGGTAGGATGTACGCAACCTTACCCCTACCCTGAAAGAGAGATAGGTTGTTTTCGGTAGACCCTTAGCTTAAGACTCTGGCTTAACCATCTTGACATTTTTTTGCCATTTACATTGCTGATTGAGATCATAATTGAGAAGTAGCTGTAAGATCAACATCTCCATAAGTTTAGACTACTAATGCTTGATGATGCAGGCTTGGCAGCTGAAACATCAGCATGAAAATCCACACCAAGAGTGGATTCTACCTTATTCTGCTGCAAACTAGCAATGTGGAATAACATGAACAGTGAAAACAATTGGGAGTGCAACATAGCTTTCAGAGATTTACTTGATTAAGTATTTTGGTTATACTTAGCGCTAACAGAAGTTAACATACATGGTGCTTCACGGTAGCCCTCTCCAGAGAAACTATTGAATTTAACTTTCTGTACATAGAGCCAGTACTTCTCAATCCCCAAACAGAACGAAACGTAATCTGAATGGAATCGCAGTTATGAAGATATCTTGATATCCTCTACTATGTTGCTGAACATAGTTTTGGCACAATTCAATTGTTCAATGCATAAGTAGTTGTAGCTTGTTCTCTTTGTTCTGTTGGGTGAAATATTATTCTGGACTGTGCCTGTAAATCAAGTGATCGCCCCACGAATTGAAACCTGTTATATTCTCGTTTCTGAATATTTTTGGTTCAATAATTTAGGGATTATTAACTTTACACTATACGATTTAGGAATTACGATTACAATTAGTTCTTGTGAGAAAAATTTATCCGACTCTCTTTTTTATTTTTGGGGATTAAATTGGAACTAGTGATTGAAGGTCTCATCATCTTTTCAGATGTCCTCATTCAGTTCCATCTTCATGAAATTATGTTTGCACTAAATTATGCGAGAATTTATATACCTATTTTATATCTAATATAATGTGAAATAAGACATGTGTTAGCATTAAATTATGTTAAGCAGACATACTAATCTTTTGCATCTATATAACTATCCCCGTATTATTATTCATTGAATAATAATTCACATATTCACTGTTTAGCTAACTCATGCATTACATTCTCTACATAATTAGCGTATGAACTAAACGACTATATTAACTATTTTAAGAAGTAAAAATTAGTGGAATCATTAACTATTTGAACCCGCCCTACTCAAAAAGTAAAAAAGAAGAGAAAAATAAAGATTGAGAATTAGTGCAGCTGAATAAAATTTAGAAACACCTGTCACGCTAATAAGACAGGCCGCCAAAATCCAAGAATCATACGATGTCGTTTATCCTCTCCAAACATCTATAAAACCTCCTAAAAATATGATCAGCTCTTTGTTCTGCTCACCGATTCCCTAAACCCCAAAACCCTCACCCAAATTACCTAGATAAAACATCTTCGGGCCGAGAGTAAAAAGTGAAGGACATGTCTCAGGCCGATTTCGGCTGGTTAGATATCGAGCTTGCGGAGGTCGAAATGCCCGGGGTCATGGCTTGCCGAGCGGAGTTTGGACCTTCGCAACCGCTCAAAGGAGCCCGTATCACAGGCTCTCTTCATATGACCATTCTAATCGCGTGCTTATTGAGACACTCACCGTCCTTGGTGCCACCGTTCGTTGGTGCTCTTGTAATATTTTCTCTACTCAGGACCACGCTGCTGCGCAATTGCTCGTGACCCTGCCTCTGTCTTCGCCTGGAAAGGAGAAACCCTCCAGGTATACACACACACACTTCCTCTTTTCCGAAAAAACAAAGGAACATTCATTTTTGGCGGCAGACATCATTTTTTTATTTTTAAAAATGAAAACGCACATGGAGTTAAACATGTTACTATAAGAGCATAAAAGCATGTTATTAAGGCCAAGACGAGCAAAAACCCCCAGTGGAATAATGTGCACGTAAGCTTGGTTTGGACACCACCTAATTTAAAAAAAAAGCTCATGGGCAAGACGAGTATGTTAACGTTCAATAATAGAGAGTTTCCAAATGTAAAAATGTATTGAGGTGTATTTTCTGGAAGGAAAGGTGAAAAGTATAATATAAAATGGAATAGAATAAATAAAGAGTATAAGTCTCCATGCTATATAATTAATACAGTATATGTTTTTTTCTAAAAATGTTTGAAAAAAATCCAAGACTAAGGAAACTTGTCTCACTCTGTAAGTATACTTTGTTTGGCACTATTTCTTTATTAGTTTGTTCCAAAAACAAAGTGGTACATTCCTATATTTCCACAATGAGAAGCTTCTATAGCCACGCGAATGCTATGGCATGTTCAAGATCAAAGTTTCAAAAGTCTTCATTTTTGTATTACACTTTGTGTTAACTTAAACTATGACAAGCACCGTGAAACAGAGGGAGTAGTAATTAACTGACAATGCTGAGTTTCAGATTGTGTTGGGTATAATTAGGGATAGCCTGAAGGTGGATCCTAAGAAGTACCACAAGATGAAGGAGAGTTTGTTTGGAGTTTCAGAGGAGACCACCACTAGAGTGAAGAGGCTTTATCAGATGCAAGCTAATGGGTCTTTTTTGTTTCCTGCTATCAATGTCTATGATTCTGTTACCAAAAGCAAGGTACCACATTGTCGTGTTTTCCATTTTCATTTGCAGTTGTGATCTGATTTTCAATATTTTGGACGCTTATGTTCACTTTTGAGTTAGCTAAACCATGTCATTGACTTTTAGCTAGTGAATTAGTGTATACAGTGTTGCATTATCTTCTTTGAGCTTTGATTTTTCAGTGTTAAGTTCTGGCTGTAATTTTAGGAATTTTGAATGAAAAGTAGCATTTGTAGATGTCACTTCTCCTTTTCGGCGAGACTTTACTAAACCCTTTTAAATGGATAAAAGATCTAATAAAACTCAAAAAAGGGGTTTTTAATTTTGATAGTGACAAAATAAGATTTAGAGTCGCCACCTGACGATTGATTCCGGTGTGTCAGGCCACCATTTTTAGAACTTAGACTCAAAGTCAAGCTCGTACCAGAGATTTGGATAAGGGGGTTCATTTGACTCGGGGAGAAGGTGTTAGGCATTCCCCGAGTCCCGTGAAAAATCACGGTTGCGTACTCAATTTAGTTAGCTTTTAGAATATTCGAATTTAGATAAAACAAACACAGAAGAGAAAAAAAAAATAAACACACATGAGGTTCGAGGTCGTTCCCGCCTAATAAAAAGAAAAACAAAACTAAAACTAAAATACTACGAGTTTTACTTTAGGCCTCAAAATACAAATACTTCGGGGCATTTCCCAGAATATAATATACACAAGTCCTTCGGGGCATTCCCCGGATAAATTCAACTAAGGGAACGACCTCTCGCCTCGCAATTAACAAAAAGGTCCTAAGCTTGCCTACCTGAGTGATGACGGCCTAGCATGCTCCTAGCGTTAAATAAGTGGGGCACAAATATAAAAATAAACTAAAGTAAACAAGATTCTTTTCATGTTCTTTCTCCTCTTAATCTTTGATTTTCATGCATTTAGACCGAACCCAATCCTAAAGCATTTAATTCAATTAAGTACTAGCGGGTTCGATCTTTTTTCCATTCCCACAACCAAACAATTGTGTAAAATAATTCAAGCAACAATTATAAATGAATGATTAGTAGTTTTTTCTAGTCAACCAATGCAAAGCGCCATTTACCAACATCCCAGAAGGGCGCATAGAAACTTCATGATCATAAGTTAAACTTTGAGATCTCCTCCATATACCTATTCTCAGAGAGTAGATATCCACAAAAGTGTCAAAATTTTCGTGCTCAATATCAGTATAATGGAAAGAAAGAGTAATCACCTTATTATCATCACTAGCAAAATCATAGCCTAGACCAGACATATTATAGCTACCAGGAACGGGAAGATCAAAATGAAATATTGGAATTCTATGATACTCTAAGGTAGTGGGATTGATCAAATATTAAGCCTCTTCCCTCTTAATCACCAAGACCAAGCCATTACATGAGCCAGCAATACTTACCCAGCTATTTGAAAGCTGCTGCAAATTAAACGTCCCTGAGATGATATCGATTCCATTTTGGGGGTTGTGGTTAACGTGATAGTGTGAAGAGCGGCAGAACTAGATTATTCTTAGACGTGATTTCAATTAAGCCTTAACTAAGTTATAACTGGCAAGGAAACTGGAACTGATGATGAAAGCAGAAACACAACGGTCATTAATACATGATTTATTAGCAATAATCAGCTCAAAACAAAACTAACAGAACTATTTCACACAGAACTATTTTTAACAAAACTGAACCATCAAGCATGCTAATCACTGAGAACTGGACATTAAGCAAACTATTTCATTCATAAGATCGATTTGAAACTACAAAGGTATTCGAACTTACCTATAGAGCAGCAACAAAATTCTATCTACTTAGCAGCAACTTCAGCGAGCAAAACAGAGCAGCGATGCGAACCGCGAAATATCAACCGGATGGCTCGAACTCGAATATCTCAAACTCCACCCATTTAGAAATAAAGTTGAAATTGAAGCCGAGAAGCAAAAAAAATTTTTTTGTTATATTTCTGAAACCTAAGCCAACATAAATATCTAAAAGAGAAATCCTACCACGAGAAAGTTAAACTAATTTTCCTTTTCTTTTTGTTCTATTTCTGGAATCTTAAAACAAAAAACAGAGAAGAAGAAAACCTCCAAGGTTTTCTGTTTTTCCGAAAAAGAAAAAAAAGAAGAACCCCCTCTTTCAGAAATACAACTTCAATATATAGGACATCTTGGACCCCTTATCTTTTTCCCCAAGAAACCGAAAAAAAATCCTCCAAAAATCTGAAAATCTTCGAAATTACTTTCTAGAACCAACTCGGGACAGATGGAAGGCGAGGATTGATTGCAAACCAATCCACGGTCCCCATTTATCCGAAATTGGTCCTCCAAATCAAAGAAACGCGTGAGAGAAGGGGTGGAATATTCTTGTGTCAGATGTTTGTTGTGGTCAAGTGCACGTGGAGAATGAGAGGGGGATTATAGGCGAGTGGGTTGAACTCGTCCGAGTTTGGACGAGTTTTGGGTGGGGGGTGCAGCGGCAGCAGGGAGAGTGGGGTGCGGCGGTGGGGAAAGGGAAGATTTTTTTAGGGTTAGGGTTAGGGTTTTCGGGTATATAAGGCATGGGGGGTTAATTCCAAGCCGTTGGATCATTTTAGATCAACGGCTCAGATTCACTCTTTACTTAAGAAGGGAAGGGGGTTTTGGGCTGGTCCGAGTTTAATTGGGCTCAGTGTATATTTTAAAGCATTGGCCCAATCTGATTCCTACCCTCTTTATTTCAAAATTATTTCCTTCCTCTTTTTTTTTTTTTTGGGTTTTCTCTTTTTAATTTTAAAAACTAGAGGACTTAATAATTAATAATCCTAAACGTGAAATTAAGCTAAATAACTATTTATAAAATTATAATAACACTTGATTCTAAGAATTAAAGATTAAAATTAAGAAAAATGTAAAATGAACTATTTTTATGATTTTTTCCAATTTTATAAAACAAATAATTGTTAATTCAATCCTATGAATGTAAAAACAAATCTTAAACGAAGTGCATAATATTTTTTTGTATTTTCATGATTTAATTACTTAAAAATTAAACAAGCAAGAAAAATGTAAGTAATAAAATTCCTAAAATGGCTAATTAATTAATTAAAAACTATTTTATTGATTTTATAGGAGTATTTCGGTACGGCAAAAATCACGTGCTCACAGTAGATTGTAGAATGAGAGTGCTTGAATAGCAATTTGGAATAGTTAGTCCAGTACTCTAGGTCAGTAGTGGTATTTTGCCTCTTGGTAATTACATCGCATAATATGGTGTATGCTTGCTAGAACTTGGATAATGCTTGATTAAAATGCTTGGAATTTAGTAAAGTTGAAGTTTCATTAGGTGATTGGTTTAGCACATTTTTCTTTTTCTCTCGGCTACCTCATTGCTCTTGTTCCACTGGTAAGCACATTGTTCTTGTTCTGAGGAAAGTTGCTCTCCAAAAGTTTTTCAAATGAGTTTTCAATTGTGCATTAGTTTTCAGATTGGGGTAAGAGGGTATTATTACAGATTTTTGTGTCACTACAGCAGCGGAACCTTTGTAGCATTGGAAGTCATTATCCTCTTGTTGGCTTCTTACATATGGAGCTTGACTGGTAGTAGTTGTCTCAATGGTTCACATATCCAATGGGAACTGTTTTGTTTTCTTTCTCCTTTTATTATTTTTGGCGGTTTTGGGGAGGGGGGGGAGCTAGGGGGATAGAGAACGAGCGGTATCCTTAGGGTTCTAATTCGTTCTTGGTGTCGATGCAGTTTGACAACTTGTATGGTTGCCACCGTTCGCTGCCTGATGCTCTCATGAGAGCCACTGATGTGATGATTGCTGGCAAAGTTGCTGTTGTGTGTGGGTATGGAGATATGGGCAAGGGTTGTGCTGCTGCTCTCAAATCAGCTGGTGCTCGTGTAATTGTAACTGAGATAGACCCCATCTGTGCCCTTCAAGCATTGATGGAAGGAATTCCAGTTCTTACCTTGGAGGATGTTGTCTCAGATGCTGACATCTTTGTGACAACCACTGGGAACAAAGACATTATCATGGTTGACCACATGAGAAAGATGAAGAACAATGCCATTGTATGTAACATTGGCCACTTTGACAATGAAATCGATATGCATGGTCTCGAAACATACCCTGGTGTGAAGTGCATTACTATCAAGCCCCAAACAGACCGCTGGGTATTTCTTGAAACCGGAACTGGCATTATTGTCCTTACTGAAGGCCGTTTGATGAATCTTGGATGTGTAACTGGGCATCCTAGCTTTGTGATGTCTTCCTCTTTCACAAATCAGGTGATTACTCAACTTGAGCTTTGGAATGAAAGGGCAACAGGCAAATATGAGAAGAAGGTCTATGTTTTGCCAAAACACCTGAGCAAGCTGCTTATATTAGTGTTTCAACTGAGGGTCCATACAAGCCACCATATTATAGATAGGGGTGTACAAAGAAAATTGATAAACCGCACCAAACTGATAATCCGAGTTAAACCGAAAAAAAAAAACCTGATGTGGTTTGGTATTGGAAAATATAACCTGACCATAATTGGTTTGGTTTGGTTTTAACTAAAAAAAGTCAAAATCGAAACCACACCAACCCGGTAGTATATTTATATAATTTTTGAAAATATTTTATACATATAAATATTTATTGTAATGAAATTTATAAATATTTCTTAAATTTTTTCATAGTTTTATCTTTTAACGTATTATTTCAAGTTTAGTCTTAATATTCTTGAATGGTAAATAAATTTTATAGCCCATAAATGTAATAATTCAAACAAAGTTCAAATTAAGCCTGTTAATCGGGTCGGGCCAGCCCAATTACAGCCTGGTTCAGCCCGGGTCAGCTTGGTATGCTAGGGGGTGGGACCGGTTGGGTGAGGGTTTGGGGGGAGTCGGGCTTGAACGAACATTTTTTGGCTACCGGTGCACTCGGAACCCGGTAGCTCGCTAACCCTTCCAGTCCGGTTTATGTTGTAATTTTTTTTTAAAAAATTCTGACCATTGTCAATGGTTAAAATAAAAAATGACCGTTGGGCAACGATCATTTTTTGCACTTTTAGCCATTTCGGCCTATTCCCTTACTAAAATAGCCCCTCCATCCCCTAATTATTGATAAATTACATTCTTAGCCTTTTAAAAACTATAAATAGACCCCCTTTTCTTTATTTTTTTTCACAACTTGCTCTCTTCTTCTACTCTAATTCTCTCTCAATTCCCTTTTGATTATTTAATTGCTTATTGCTCTCAAGTTCTCAATTAGTTAGTATTTCAAGTTTTATCAATTATTTACGGCAGCCACTACTAAATTACAATTATCAAGTGAAGTGTGGTTACCATTTCTGTTAGGTTCAAGTTAAATCATACCACGTGTGTTCACATATTTGGGAACGCTTTGAGGTAGTATAAGAAAATGAAGAAGTTCGCAAAGAAGAGTGCAAGAACTGTGGTCGAGTCTTTAATGTTCATTGAAAGTGAGAGGGCACGGCTGGTTTAAGGAGGCATCTCAAGGGTTGTCTTGTGCGTCCTCCAGGAATTCGTATTTAAGTTGATTTGAGACAATTTGGGTTATTTTGAATTTGTTAGAATTATTTAAGTTTAATGTGTTAGTTTATAAGACAAGTTAATTTGAAGTATTATTATGCGATGAAAAATATGAAATGAAAGCATTTGAAGTTTGATCCTTACATATTTATCTTATTAAATAATTTTATGTAGCAACTTAATTTCAATTTCAAATTCAAATTAAATTTTATGCCTTAAAATACTTATTTTATTATTTAAAAGTTTGCAAACACTTAAGTAACAATTACATTGAACAAGGAAACATAATATACTAAAAAAAAAATAACTAGGCCTAGTCCAGACCCGATAAGTCTGAACTCGGACAGGCCCACCAAAACCCGAAATTTTCTAGCCTATTACCAGCCCGGAATCCTAGCCCACTAACCAGCCCGCCCCACTAATCGGACGGGCTGTTTTTTTTCATGTCCAGCCTGGTCCAGCCCGTCTGATGAAATTCAATTCAATACTAGAAATGACGATATTGTTGGATAATTATTTTAGTTTTACATTAATTTATAATGAAAATGCATTACATAGTTTATCTTTTTCTTTAATGGTTAGTTATGTAATTAATATTAGTACGTATTAGCTATACTTATTTAAGCATGACCTATATTGTATTTTTAGATTATGTTAATTTTCATTATGGCTTATTAACTAGCAATATTTGTTTTATGTAATTTTATTATTTATCTTTGTTATTGAATATTTTAGTACAATGCTATGACTTATCTCATATTATTGTGTTAGTTTCTTGGAAAACACATTATATAGTTATATTTTACTAGGACTTAAGAAATACTTGAAGCACAAGTTATATATTTTATGCTATGAAGACTTTACCAGAAAAAAACCCGAGAAAAATCGAGATTGAAAAATCTGACTTTGCTGGTTTGGTTTGATTTATAAATTTAAAAATCCGAAACCATTGATTTGATTTGATAATTGAAAAATTCGAACCCTACATATGTACACCTTGCTCCTAATTCGGTGTAAATATGGCTAATTAGTATTCTAATTGTCGGAATTCGGGATTTCTGTGTATCCTGTAGTGTTTCAAATAGTTGCATAGATTATGGAGTTCAATGCTAGACTAGACTATTTGGATATAATTGTCCTAAAAAATCTCCAACTGCTCCTAAAAATGCTAAATAGATGGTGCAAATAGAATGTGAGCATTCTCTATACTGATTTACCTCTCTATGTTCAAGAACAGCAAGGGCTCCTAGACGAGAATCCTATATATAAATAACCATTCAAGAAGTGACATGACTAAATTAACTATCTCACTGCACAGTGCACACGGAAACCTATAGGCATTTTGCACTAGATACTCTGCAGATGTCCTCTCATTCTCCGGAGAGGAAAAATGTAAATAGGTAATTGACATTGATGCATACCAACACAGCGAGGATTTTATAGAATTGTAGGCAGTGAAATTTATCGAAGTCCTGATATTCGAAGGCCCTCAGCTAGCATGACCCTACGCTGAGCTCTGAAGTTAAAAGTAACGACATCAACAAGCTCTCCATTCTAATCGATGATAGGAGATGGAGGTAATTACTGATCTGTCTTGTCTTATTTGATTCTTAAAGTGAAGATAGATCTGTCTTTCCATTGTTGTATTCGACACTAACAATATGGTTTAAGGCTGTGATGCTGCTTCAGTCTTGATATACGACAAATACACGCAATTACCACTTTCTACATGATACTTACAAGTTCACAGTATACAAGTTGATTGACAATGAATCAGTCTCAGTAATCAAACTGTGCACAGCATACCTAATCTGTATAGTGAACCGGGTCAAACGTTACTTGTATTCTACCAGAAACCCATAACTGGACAAAATTTATGCTTTTAGTTATGACTTATATCAGGTGATCAATTTGACTACAAAGGAAGGTCATAATTGACTTCAGACTATCATTCATTGTCATCTGAGACAAAAATTTCTAACTGTAAGAGAGGATCTAAAGCTCCAGATTGAAACTTCTCATTTTAGGTCAACAAAATAAAGATAACTCCTGGTAAAGCCTCGACCACCAAGAGGAAAAAGGATAGAGGCCCTACCTACCCTCCACAGCTGGAATGGATAAAAAGCACAGCTAGATCACTCAACTCGACTCAACCCCCAGCACAGAGAGAGACTGGCTCCGTCTATCTGAACATAGTCATGTGCCAATAGTATTTTGAAGGTTAACTAGACCATATTAGGCCGCTGAGGAAGCAGAAGATTATAGAACTTATCATGCAAGAAAAAGTGCTTTCCCTTGCTATCAACAGCTTTCTTCCACCCACACCATCCACCATTTACTATTTTCTTGATATCATCATTACCAGTATAATGAGGATCCAGTATAAGGAAAGCACAATCTCCAGTTGCATCATTATAATCCACGCCAAGGAGAGTGTATGCAAGAACACCACCACCTGCAAGCATGGTAAAATGCTAAGCAAATAGTGTTCTGACTTTGTTTAACGAACAAATTTACAGAAGCAGGAATCACAAATACCACTCCATTTACAGCCCTACGCATACTACAATAACTGTAAGACCTACCGATCATGACTGGAGTTCCTTGATTCTCAAAATGCAATGCCAACTCTCGACACTTTTCAGGAAGCTCAGCTCCAGATCTAACATTTATGATTTTGCAACTAACCTATCCACAATAGTAATTTAAGGTCACACATATTTATAAAGCAACGAAATATTACAAGCCGGTTGAAAAGTTCAAAGTGGAGTAAATCTGACAGCTAAAGAATGAAAAGGATAGTCAAAAGCAGAAAATTCATCTAAACCAAAGCTCACTAGGTATTTTTATAAACACTTCTAGATAGGTTCAAACTTACTCCAATTAGTTTATCCAAGACAAAACTGAGTTCAATGGCTCCAATCCATTCACGTGACCCTATAAATGAAGGATCTTTGTCACCAATCTCTACAAGTGCCTGCTGTATTTCCCTGGAAGATATGCAATTCATTTTCAGAACAATATAAATTTACTGAAGAATTGGATCTTCATTTATGACTAAAGCACATATTACAGAGTGATTACTATCAGAATGTGCACTTCATAAGAATAGGATAAATTTTCTGATAATATTCTATGACTACTATCAGAATGTGCATATGTGCACATATGCTGGTGCTTCTCAGTAGAAAAACCTTGGTTGTAATCTTAACCATGATTTATGTTGCTCTGCGCAATAGATGGTAGTCCTTGTGTTCTGTTTGTTTTCACTGCAAAGTAGCCACTGATGTTAAAATGTCTTTGCTGAGTTGCTGAAGGCAGACCTGTTATGATTATATGTACTATTTATAAAGAAAGAAATAGGTGTGCCTTTGAGGGAACAGCGATGCTATCTGCAAGATAACAAGTCACATTTTACTTGCTTGTACAGTGGAAAGAGGCTATACCCTAGTCTGTGGATTTCTTAGGCTCCTCCTTTTATTCTCTCTTTTGAATTATCCTTAGTTCATAAAATGTTTGAATTACAATTTTCATCAGATCAGTGAGGCCGTATTTCAGTGCTCTAATTAAGCTATCCCTTTTGAAGCTATTGCAACTGGAGTCTGCTAACTTTTATATCTAGCAGTCTCTTGTTTTAAAAAGAGGGAGCTGCGAACCAAGGAGAAAAACACTGAGCAAGCCAAGAATCATATGCATGTACAAAGTATTAACCTAAAGGCATCACAAAAAGTACGGTCAGTTAAACCAATCACATATTAAAAGAAAGGTATTTTAATCACTGTAGCTAAAGAAGCTACACGATACCTGTGTGATGGCACATCAATCGAGGTGTAATTTTGCAACTTGAACCAAGAAATGATTGTCTGCAGAGAGCGATAAGCACAGCCCCACCCCTGTGAGGTATATAAAGTTACTATAAATATAATTTTGACAAATAAATAAGCTAACTGACTCAGTATATTGCAATCCAACAGTATCACATGCAATTAGATAAAAATCTAAAACAAGAAAGTGGAAGTGAAAGAAAAACTTTAGAACCAAGGAAACCAAATATAAAAAAACTGAGAAGTACAAACATATGAACATTTGCAAACGATGAACGGTAAAGATATATCTGGAGCCAAAAAATACAGAAAGCAAATTGCATAACAATGTTGAGCTAAAACAACATATTAGGGTGCACTGTAAAAGATTTAACCTACAGAGCCTTCAGAACAAAAATTTATTACCGAGTCATCAAGTCCCTCATGGAGGTAATGGTAGTACTCATAAGAACCTTGAACCAGAGAGGAGACACCTCCAGATACTGCAGAGTGTCTGACGATGTTAGCACAAGAAAAATTATAATTCTGTACTGGGTGGAGAAAAGAAGAAACACATAACTACTCACCACCACTACATGGAATCCCCAAATGTACATCCTTAAGCAAAGAAGAACCTGATAAGGCCATGAAATGATGGAGATCATCCCAAGCATGAGCAAAGAGCCAGGTTAAACATATGTATATATAATATTGACGCTTTACCTTTCTGGATTGAGCTGCCAGTATTCTTCTTCCCTACTAGATCAATAGCATTTGAAATTCTAAGAAGAGGGCGATCAAAAGGTAACCCGAGTCTCAAATGAAGGGATCTTCTTGTTTCAACTGCCATAAAACAAGCTTCAGTGTGTGAGACACATTTGTTTAGCTGAACGACAATAATTCATAGTTATCCCAAGCTTCAAGTGACTTCACCTTGCTTCAGTTCTGTCTCACCGTAATTAAGTTCATACAAGACTGTAATCGGATGTAAAAGTCCTGGAGGAAGGAAGTGATATGGATGCAACTGCAAGAAAATTAGCAGAAGCACCAGTTAATTTCTGGGACTGAAATGCGTGGAAATTCAAGAGTGTTGCTAGTTTAACATCATAAAACATAAAAAGTCGTTTGAAGGTACATGTAAATTCATAAGCTTAAATGAATAATAAATTCTTTTTCAAAGAAAAGAGTTGTTACTCACAATCACAAGCAAAATTAAGTGAAGGACTCCGAAGTACCATAGAAGATGCACAATATTATAATAAGGATAGAACTAGATGAAGTAAAACCAAAAATATCCGCGCAAATGCTATCCACAAACCACTTTCCTTTCCCCTCTTTGTTATTTATCTTCTCCCTTGGACCAGTGTGCCGTACATGGCAATCTATGGACATACTGCCCAGTATACTCTGTAAGTTCCTCTGTACTTGACACTTATATCCTCATATTTTTCCGACCTACTTTTTTAGCCGTCACTTCTATTTCAGAAATTTCAACTTACAATAGACAACTAAGAATCCAGAGTCCCACAGAAAAACTCCATAGAGAATTTCCAAAAACACTGTAACTTCTTACTGAAGTTTGGTTTGAACCATGCAAAAATGATTAGACAACAGAAATTTCCAAGAAGACAACAACCCATACCGTATAGCTTTGAGTCATGGAGTTTGATGTGACACGAATTCATTTATTTACCAACTCTAAAGGAAGTCCAAGTTTACGAGATAGGACAGAAAGGAATAGAAGATGCTTTGAGGGTTTAGCAACTCCAAATTACTCCTTGAAGGCTAATTGTATAGTTTTGTTATATAGCTGGAGTAACCTCTCCCCTATAAGCTCCCCCGAATTATTTTTGAATTTTGTTAGCTCCCTAACACAAGCATAGGACCATCTGTAGAGCTAACATATCATCTTTTGTATCAGCACCTGGACAGTGCTCTTTTGCATCTTCTTGATGCTTTTTATAATATCTCTTACTTCATCAAAAGAAAACGAGATAGGACATCTCCCTTGATTGCATATTTTATAGCACTGTCCACACAATCTGTCCTAGTTAAACATTACTCCTAACACTGACTAAACATATTATGTGATGAATCAAACCGACCAAGATAATAAAAAGAAGAGAAGAACAAAGACTTGAAATTGGTAAAAATACAACAGTGGATCACCCAGCAATTCGGTTTTCAAGCAAGTTGAATACGACAGGAGAAATGATATAATGGTCTCACCTCCGGATGCCCCTTTAAGAGGTCATGCATGATAACTTTCCTCATTGAGTGTAACTGGTCAAGTAGTGCAGGGATGACCAACTTTGATACGCTATAAGCCAGCGATAGATCTTTTGCCGCATAACAAAGCACTTCAAGTTTATGCCCTATGACCAGAAGTTCAGTTTCCTGGGTGGCTGAAAGAAAAGAAGTCACTAACTGATTAGGGGAGACAAACTTGACCGAGTTATTTTCATCTATATGTTCACACAATGGCATAATAAATATGAAATAAAAGAAATACAAGCCAGAATTATCCATCAAAAGATCATACCTGGATAATATTCAGCAATAGGTGCAGAAGGTTTCGCAGAATTTATTGATTTATTAAGCAGAAAGCTTACTTGGATTTTATCTGCATTCTAAGCAGCAAACATTTTAATACAATTGTATACCAGCCCACAACAAATTGAAGTAAATTAATTATTACAATTTTCAATTTAAAAAACTGAATTTTGATGGACTCAAGAAATCATATTTGAACTTTGACTATAATAGAATTTGAAATTTGAGGTGAAATATACCTCCTCTATTGAAGAAAATGAGGTAATATCTTTACTCGTTGAAAAGAAGTATGAACATAACAAAGCTTTCATATCAGAATCTTTAAGTTCAGAGGAAGAATTTGAACTATATGTGTTCAGGTCTGAACCACGAAGAACGATAGCACCAATTGAAGTTTCATCTAAAGCTTCTATTAGGCAAGTAACTTGTGGGTCTTTGAATTTACTAGCAACAGCTTCAGCTGCACGCATATATATCTCATGTACATCTGCAAACAAAACTAGTTTTAGTCAGCAACTAGGAACTGTATGGCTATGCATGCATATCTTACACACACTACTAATTCTGATATATAATGTAGGAAAGCAAAGCCTTGAAAAGTTGATTAGATTGTGATTCATAATGATCTTTGTAAGGTACTGAGAAAAGTTGTACTATTAAATACAAAAATACATAAAGACAACAGATCTCTTCATTTAGATCATCTTCATGTACACATCCTTTGATTGGAAACTCATAACAATGAAAGTAAAAGATTGAAAATGATTAAAGAGTAATTACGTCTTGGTTGCCTAATCATTCTAGATATTGGTCAACTAGAAACCATATACGAAATGCCACAAAAATACTATTTGTATTATGATTTTGGCAATTCTTGCTATGTGACAGGAGTCATTATAACTCTAGACTTACAGTATCAACACTAAAAAGATGGTATTCCTTGACAATTCTTTCTTGCTTTGGTTATTAATGTTAGTTTTCCACATGCTTCTCATTCACCCTCATTAAAGGTATCACTGAATGATTAAATTTGGATTCTCAACAGATAAAGACTTAAGAAGAATCTCGCATTACTAATCCACAACTAAACTGGTGGAGTTGCTTATTTTTGTGACTTGGCCAGAAACAAGAGTCCGTTTCACATTATCAGAATGCAAAAATTATTAAGTTTGTGGAATAGAGCCCCATTAAGTGTTCGTACAGAAATGCTGCAAGAACATCCATGAAACAACGCCACAAAGAAGCTCCAAAAATAATGTTACAAGAAATAACAAATATCAGGCAAGAGAATTTTCAACTGTCTATCTTATTTTTCCTCTTTCATGCTGCAAATGTTTTTTCCAACGCAATGGTAGTGCACCTATCAGTAAAACGATTTAGTGAGGCTGGGATATTGCTCATAATGGGGAAGGACCTGAACATCATAAGTTGCTCCTGCATTCCTTTTTAACTGACCTCTATTTTTCTCATATTAAAGTAGCTCTTGTTCTTTTCCGAAACACTCTTCAGCCTTCAACTCTTCCATTTCCAATTTTGTAAAATCTACTGCTTGTTAATATCCAGCTCTATATAAATTTACCATTAAGTCATTCAAACACGATCAAATTTCATGACTGTAAAGTATAAACAGCCAATATCAGGAGACATTTAACACCAATAATTCTACCAATACTCACTTTGAGCTTCTGAATTTAAGGAAAAAGGAAAAGTACAGTAGAAAACATAGTACAACAAATTGTCCAGCAAGTGGCTAGAATAACTTGAATTTAACAGAATTTAGCACTATCCAGCAGTGGCGGAGCCACATGGCTCCAAGGGGTTCTCCGGAAAATTAATCGATAGGCCAAAATGTTTCTTTTATATATACACACACACACACTATGTGTTGAATTTCTATGACTTCTTCATATGTTTACTTCTTTAAATTTTTGACACCCCTTAGTGAAAATCTTGTCTCAGCTGTTGCTATCCAGTAAAAGCATTAATTAGTTAAACAAATAAAAAGATGAAAGAGCTATGAACTTATGCAGGAATAAAAATTAAGGAAGCACTTACCATCAGGGTTACTAGTATTATAATACAGAGGCAATTTTACATGAAGAGCACACCGAAGCAAACAGCCTCTTTCCCAAATATACTTTTCAGGCTTGTCTTCGTACATAATGGAACTAACACTCTGAAGACTGACCAATTTTCCATCCTTCGACACGAAAAAACGAACATCATTAGAGTTATTTAAATCCACCACAGCACCAATCAGCTCCAGATTCCCCAAATTTTCATCACTCGACAAACTTCTCCTCAAATTACAAGCTGCATTAATCGCCTCCCCGGCGATTTTGTCCAAATTGCCGTCCTTTTCGACAATAAAAGCTCCAATAACTTCAAAACCCTTCGGAAGCAGTGTCCTTATATCATCTTTCAATTTTAAAAAAAAAAGAGTAAATAATTAAAATCTTACACAAAAGAAAGCCGATGAATTGAATTCGCTGAAATTAGACTTCGTTGACTACCTGATTCTTTGGAGAAATCCGGAGATAGAGGATTGGAGGGGGTAGTGTGGATACATCGGAAGGTAGAGATAATGGTATGGCGAGGGAAGAACGGAGAGCCGATGAGCCACTGAAGAGCAGATTCATTCTTGATAACCTGGAGCCTCCGGCAGAGGATCCGAATAGTCGGGTCTTGGGCTTCGCTAACCATTTAGATTGAGGTTGCGATTCGGGCTTCGTCTACCGGCGTTCAACTGAGCAACAAGCCGAAGCGTTAGCAGAAGTACTAATAATACAATGACTCCCGCCGCGCTTTAATTGCCTATTTTACTGTTTCTTTATTTTTGGTTTTGAAGTGAATAAATAAACAATATTTTAAAATAAAGTATTATTGAAGAAAAAACTTTGAAAAAAACTATTAATGAAAGAAAAAAAATTATGTTCTAGAACAAAATGTGTCTTTTTTGTTGGAACAAATATGTCAATATGTATAATTAAATCATGATTGTTAACCTTTGTTGAGTTTGTCTTGCACAGATTTAGTATTCGTCTTGGATAATGTCACCTCATCAGTTAGCTTTTAATTTTGTGATAATAAAAGTACGACAAAAGAGGTTAAAAATTATTTTACGTAAGAATAAAATAAATATACATGAGAAATGAAGAATGATGGGAAAAAAAATGCAATTTGAAAGGCTTCCTAACCAAGCCGTCCCCTGAGTCTAAGGACTTCATATTCATTAATTAAGAGATAATAGTTATAAGCATTTAATAATCTTACCCGTTTTGTAGCGAATTGATCATGGGTAAAGGCTTTTGTTTTCGACCTGGTATTCATGCTCGAGTTGTTTCAATATGGAGCTACTGCTTTCTCTGGAATTGCATTGCTTGAACTTGTGCTCTAACATGAGCTACAACTGATAAAATATTAAGAGAGTTTCCACCATCACTGATTGTTGAACTCCAAGTGACATATTTGTAGTCATTAGTCCGAGTTCCATGTCTTTCCCAACACTCAACCGCATTCACCCTACAAAGATTAAAAAAAGCTCGAAACTTGCCCATGAGCTAACATTAGCTACAGCTGATAAGATCATTTGAACCATGAGTCTGTGACAAACTTCAAGTTAAACTTAGTAATGCTCGTGTAATAAATTTTTCACTCAGTAAAAGAAATAAGAAAGATTCGGTTCATTACAATTGTAAACTCTTCATTTCACCATGCCATGTTATCCTCAACCAAATGAATAAGAATAATAGCTTGTGGTTTCTTCATTTACCAAATATATGCTAGAAGTAAGTAACTCCAGCATATAACAAAATAAAGCATAAATATGACTTTCACGTAAAATTTAATGTCATTCTGAGTTGATTTGATATAAATCGGACGCGCGGAAGTATTTTAGAAGTTTTTGAGTTTCATGTTAAATTCATGCGTTTTGGGCGTCCGATTTATGTTTTTTTGGTGTTTTGATCGCGCGAGCAAGTCTATGTTATATTGTGAGATGCATTAGTGTAATTTGGTGGGATCTGGGGGGCCCGGACGCGAATCGGATTGGAATTGGACTTGGTTTTGGACATGGGGGATTGTTGGTGGCTTGAGATCTAGTGCAATCGCACCTGCGTGGAAATGGCCGCAGGTGCGAGCTCGCAGAAGCGGCCCAATAGTCGCAAAAGTGGCCTAGAGTTGGCTGGGTAGTGATCGCAGATGCGAGGGTTTTACGGCATCTGCAAGCTCGCAGGTGCGAGAAAAATGATCGCAGATGCGGACGAGGCCAGGGAGGCTTGGGGTCGCAGGAGCAGAGGTCCCTCTGCAGGCGCGAGTGCGCAGGTGCAGACATTTTCCGTAGAAGCGTATGCGCATGTGCGCATTGATTCTCCGCAGATGCAGAATTGCCCAACCTTAATGAGAACCACACCTGCAATGGATTTTCCGCAGGTGCGGCGTCGCAGGTGTGACCCTCGATCCGCAAAAGTGGAAATCGCTGGGCAATGAGGCTTTAAATCCGAGACTTAGGCTCATTTTCTTCATTTGTCTCGCTTGTTGGTCGAATTTAGAGCTCTTTGAGGAGGGATTTTCACCTAGAACCGTGAGGTAAGTAATTTCTATATTATATGAGTTTAAATCATGCATTATGGGTAGATTTTAACAAAGAATTTGTGGAAATTATAGGTTTAGTGGAAAACCAAAATTTTTTATAAAAATGGGATTAGACCACGAAAATGATTATGGAATTGAGTAGAAATTATATATTTGGAGTTCGTGAGGTTATGTGTGACATTTATCTTTGAGAATTTTCGGAATCTGGGCACGTGAACACGGTGTGAATTTTTAGGAATCTTCTAATTTGGGTTGGGTAATTACTCTAATAGCTAAGTTATGAATTTTTGAGTATATATTGATTAATTTATGCAATATTTGGCTAGTTTTAGATTGTTCGGCACTGATTTGAGGATTTAGAGTGATTGGTGGATCGGAAAGTGAATTTGAGAACAAGATACGTCTCTTGCCTGACCTTGTAAGAGAGAATTTACCCCATAGGTATTTAAATTGCTATTTGCTACTAATTGTGGACGCTACGTATGCACGAGGTGACGAGAGTCCGTGTGTAGCTGGAATTCATGTTATGCTCGGGTAGACATAGGCCCTTATTATGCCATTACTTGCTCTATTTGAACTCAACTTGTTAGATTAACTACTTGTATTAGTGAGTGAAACTTGGTTGAAAATCATGTTAAATCGAGCTTCATTACTTAGAGAATTGGCGAAAATATTTAATTATTGACGGAAATTATATCCTTTCATGGGTTTACCTCAGAGTTGTAAATGTGAAATTCGAAATCCGAAATTTTTTTCTATTCTTGTGGATCGGGCCGAACGCCTTGGCAATACTTATATATATATGGGATGCATCCACGGATCGAACCGTACGACCTCGGTAGTGTATATACACGAATATTATGGATCGGGGCATACGACCTCGGCATAACTCGTGCGTATTGTAACTCGGAGTTCGATTTCACTTGATATGTCTGTCATGACTTGAGAGTTTATAATACATGTTAAGCCCTCACTTGTTGAGAATATTATGTGATACCTGTGGACTTTTAAATTGTTATTTGATAAATGGTCATTTAATTATTTTCTCTTATTCCATTTCTGATGTTGATTTTTATGCCTATTATATAATCTTGCACATTATGTATTTTGCCCACTAGTAAGTGTTGAAATCGACCCATCATCACTGCTTCTTCGAGGTTAGACTAGATACTTACTGGGTACATGTTATTTATGTACTCACGCTACACTTTTGTACTAATCGTGCAGGATTTGAGACAGGTGCATCTAGCGGTCCCACTACTAAAAAAAGGGGGGAAAACCGACAGCTAAAATCGATCGATGTTGGTCGGTAATTGGCAAAAATCAATCGAAAGTTGATCGATTCGTGGCGGTCGGTAATTGTAACGTCAGTAGAGCTAACCGACTGACTTTGGTCGATATTTTTCGATCGATTTCGGTTGGTCAATTAAATTCAAAAAAAAAAATTCCGAGAAAAACCACCGAAGTTGGTCGGTATTTTAGTTATGTAATTAAAAAATGCACCATCTGAGAATCGAACCGAGGTCTATACTGTGGCAAGATACTATTCTACCACTAGACCATTAGTGCATTTTGTCTTAAGACTGTCTTTTATTTTATTTATACTCTTTAATTGTATTTTCGCACGAAAATAACCGACTGATGTCGATCGATTTTATTAAAAAATAAAATTACTGACCCAATTCGGTCGGTTTTTTAAGATGTCCGGCTGAATTAACCGACCGACTTCGGTCGATTTTTTTAATATCAATTTTAATTTATTTTAAATGAAAAACCAACCAAAGTTATTCGATTTCTTGAAAAATAAATTTTGCAGGACTCAAAAATAGTTTCCCACATTTTTGAGCCAAAAAAAACCGACCAAAGTTGGTCGGTTTCGTAAAAAAAAAAAATTAAAAAATAAAATATTTTAAAAAACCGACCGACTTCGGTCGGTTTATGGGCCGGTTTTTTGACTGACCAAAATCGGTCGATTTTTGCCGAATTTCCAGTAGTGTCCTACAGGCGAGTACCTCCGTTACCTAGAGGCCTAGTGGTGAGCTACTCTCTATGCCGTTCCGCAACACCCGGAGTCTCTACTTACTGTATTTTATTTTCTGTCTATCTTATTTCAGACAGTAGAGTAAGGGGTTTTGTATATTCTGAGTTTGCTCATTCACTTGTGACACCGGATTTTGAAAGTATTCTAGTAGACATTTTTTCATTTTGGGTATTAAATTCATTACTTTTCTCTTTTCTTTATTTGATGCTTGGTTTTACTATAATTTCCTATAAATAGCTACCTCATTAACTAAACAAATCAGTTACTTTAAAAATAATAAAATGAACAATAAAACTAATAAAATGAATAATTAAATGGGTTAATCACTGTTGACTTGCCTAACGGTAACGTTGGACACCATCACGGCTAGGGGTGTCAATGAATATTCGAAAACCGACTAAACCGACCGAACCGTACCACACTGAACCGATTTTTAAGTTTCTTTTAAAGATACAGTAGGTTTTTATATAAATCTATAATCGCACCGATAATTGGTGTATGTTTTTTATTATATAAAAATAAATCTACAAAATATCAAACCGTACCGAATAATTTTTACATGTGAAAAATATATTTATATAGTAAGTTTAAAAATAATAATGCATTAAATTTTTCTTTGGACCTTGGAATTATGAAAATTGTTACAAGTCAACAAGTAATTAAACTCAAAATACTAGTTCCTAAAACCTATTATGCTACTTCTACTTAAACTAAGTTATTTCAAGTATCTTCATTAACAAGAAAGTATTCTAGCGATTATGAGTAGCAAACTACAATGTGTTAAATATGTTTTCTTTCATATAATTTAGATTTATCTTTTTGAATATTTAATCTTCTATAGACTTTATTCTTGAGTCCCAGCTTGGTTACTATATTTCCACTCGTGTGATTTATATTTTCTTTGCCTTTGCTTGGTTTCATTTACGTTGTTGTGGAGTAGTTTATGGATCTATACTCTAGCCATCTTTTTTTTTTTTAATTCATCATTCTTTAAATAGTAAAAATGTCTAGAGAGTTTTTCTAAGTCCTATAAAAGAATGTATATTATTGCATTCTACTTCTACTGGTAAATTTTACATGATATTTAAAAAAATACCGAAAATTAACCGAACCGTACCGATACCGAAGAAAAAATGACATGATTGGGACGGTTTTGAAAAGTCTAATTTTGGTTATACATAATAGAATAACCGAAAAATTAGTATGGTACAAATTTTATAAAGTAACCCGCAGAATCGAACCATTGACACCCCTAATCACGGCCTATAGTGGAAATTGGATTGTGACAGCTTGGTATCAGAGCTCTAGGTTCACATAGGTTTCACGAGTCATGAGCGATCCTAATAGAGTCTTGCGGATCGGTGCGGAGACGTCCGTACTTATCTTCGAGAGGCTATAGGGTGTAGGAAACTTCTCTTTCTTCATCTCTTATAGTGCAATTGATGTTGTGCTAAGTATCTTTCTCTCATAGATGGTGAGAACGCGCGCGGAAGATGTACCCGGCGGTGGAGGAGCTTCTCCCCCTGTTGCTAGAGGCTGAGGAAGAGGCCAGGGAGAGCTCCAGCACGTACTAGATGACGAGGGCGTCCTAGAGTTGCTCCCTTGTACCACCAGCGGATCCAATAGAGGATCCTATCATTGAGGAGGAGGGTGAGGTGCCTGCAGCTGAGCCGTCCCCGGCAGATTTCATGTCCGCGTCGGGATTTCAGGAGGTCATGGGTCGTATGCTCCGGTTCATGGATTCTATGACGCAGGCTGGTTTATTTCCAGCTGACCTAACCACATCTCAGGCGGGAGGGGGAGTACAGACCCCATGTGCATTACCTGTGGGCGGAGCCCAGCCAGCTGCAGCGGCTGCATCAGAGCCCAGATCAGATGCGGCCGTTGGACAGATGGACTAGACTACATCCTCCAGCCTTTGGCGGTGAGCGACATGAGGACCCTCAGGATTTTATTGATCGTTGCAGGGACAAACTGCACAATATGAGGGTATTGGAGTCCAACGGGATGGACTTCACCATATTTCAGTTGGAGGGCAAGGCCTGTAGATGGTGGCAGTCCTATCTTCTTAGCACGCCAGCGGTTTTACCTCCCTTGACTTGGGATCAGTTCACACGTCTCTTTCTGGAGAGATATATTCCACCCTACCAGAGGGAAGGGTGACGGGGCCAACTCGAGCTGCTACAGCAGAGCCAGATGTCTGTGACCGATTATGAGGCGAGGTTCTCTGAGTTGTCCCGCTATACACTTATGATACTTCCCACCGATGCAGAGAGAGTGCAGAGGTTTATTGCGGCTTACATTATGGTATTCCGGTTACTATGGACCGAGAGGTGGAGATGAGGACTCCCTACGAGCAGGTTGTGGAGATAGCTCGATGGATTGAGGGTATCCGCATCCAAGGACGATTGTATACGATGGGGGAGAAGAGGCCTCGGCATTCTGGAGGTTTCAGCGGCGCCCCGTCTGGGGGCAGAGATCAGTTCGTGAGGGGTTAGTCCAGCAGACCCACTTATTCAGCACCACTGCCATATCGGGGTGCACCAGTGCGGCCCTATTTCAGCGCTATTCCAGAGAGCTCCTACCATCCACCGGCAATCGAGGGCCCTTCCAGCGGGTATTCAGGTCCCTTGGCCCAGACTCAAGGTCAGTCATATTCTGCATCGAGAGGTTGCTATGAGTGCGGGGATCTTGGTCACATGAGGAGATCTTGCCCCAGGTTTCGGGGCAACGCGGTGCAGCAGGGCCACTAGCACATGATTATTGTGCCAGCTACCGCACCGGCCGGCCGACCTGCCAGAAGGGGAGGGTAGATGGGTAGGGGTCGCCCTAGAGGTGGAGGCCAGTCAGGTGGAGCTCCAGCTAGGTTCTATGCCTTTTCAGTCAGACCAGATGCAGCGGCCTCATATGCTGTGATCACATGTATTATTTCAGTCTGTGATAGAGATGCTTCGGTACTATTTGATCCAGGATTTATGTATTTATATGTTTCATCTCTGTTTGCTCATTTTTTGAGTATTCCTCGTGAATCCTTAGGTGTTCCTGTTTATGTGTCCACGCCCATGGGTGGTTCTGTTATTGTGGATGGGGTCTGCCGGTCCTGTACTGTGACTTTCTGTGGTTATGGGACCAGAGCGGATCTTCTGTTGCTCGATATGACCGACTTTGAGGTCATCTTGGGCATAAACTGGTTGTCTCTGTATCATGCCATCCTTGATTTCTATGCCAAGACCATTACCTTGGCGATGCCAGAGTTGCCTAGATTGGAGTGGAGGGGTTCATCTATCAGCACACCCAGTCGGGTTATTTCTTTCTTGAAGGCTCGACATATGGTCGAGAAGAGTTATTTGGCTTATCTTACTTATGTTTAGGATACTGTTGCAGAGACTCCTACGATTGATTCAGTGCCCGTGGCGCGGGAGTTCACCGATGTGTTTCCTTTTGATTTACCGGGCATGCCACCAGATCGTGATATCGATTTCAGTATTGATTTGGCACCAGGTACCCAGCCTATCTCTTTTCCACCGTACCACATGGCTCCGAAAGAGTTGAAAGAGTTAAAGGAACAGCTTGAGGAGTTTCTAGCAATAGGGTTCGTCAGGCCGAGCGTGTCACCTTTGGGTGCACCGGTGTTATTCGTGAAAAAGAAGAATGGGAATATGCGGATGTGCCTTGATTACTGTTAGTTGAACAAGGTTACCATTAAGAACAAGTATCTGTTGTCGTGTATTGATGATTTGTTTGACCATTTGCAGGGTGTCAGGGTGTTCTCTAAGATCGATTTGAGATCTAGGTATGATCAGCTGAAGATTCGTGCTTCGGATGTTCCGAAGACGGCTTTCCGGACTAGATATGACCACTATGAGTTTCTGGTGATGTCTTTCATCTTGACCAACGCCCCGGAGGCGTTAATGGATTTGATGAACCGAGTGTTCAGGCCATATCTTGATTCATTTTTCATTGTCTTCATTGATGACATATTCATCTACTAGCGTAGTATGGAGGAGCACGAGCGGCATTTGAGAGTTGTGCTTCAGACCTTGCGGGAATAGAAGCTTTATGCTAAGTTCTCCAAGTGCGAGTTCTGGTTGGATCCTGTGGCATTCTTGGGACATGTTGTGTCAGGTGAGGGTATTAAGGTGGATCCCAGGAAGATCGAGGTAGTCTGGAGTTGGCCTCGTCCTGCCACAGCGACTGAGATCAGGAGTTTCTTGGGGTTAGCGGGTTATTATCGCCGGTTTTTGGAGGGCTTCTCGTCTATTGCAACACCTTTGACTAGATTGACTCAGAATAGTGCTCCATTCCGATGATCCAATGATTGCAAGGCGATCTTTCAGAAGCTCAAGACAGCTTTGACTACAACATCGGTTTTGGTGTTGCCTTCCGGTTCAGGGATGTATATTGTGTATTGTGACGCTTCACGCATTGGCCTGGGTTGTGTGTTGATAGAGGAGGGGAGAGTTATTTCATATGCTTCACGTCAGTTGAAGCCCCACGAGAAGAATTACTCCGTACATGATTTGGAGTTGGTCGTGATAGTACATACTCTCAAGATCTGGAGGCATTATCTTTATGGGATGTCCTGTGAGGTTTACACCGATCATCGTAGCTTGCAGCATTTGTTCAAGCAGAGGGATCTCAATTTGAGGTAGCGCAGGTGGCTTGAGTTACTAAAGGACTATGATATTACCATCCTTTATCATCCGGGCAAGGCGAATGTGGTTGTGGATGCCTTGAGCAAAAAGGCTGAGAGTATGGGTAGTTTGGCATTCATTTCAGTAGAGGAGAGACCATTGGCTTTGGAGATTTAGTCCTTGGCTAACAGACTTGTGAGGTTGGATATTTTAGAGCCAGTCGAGTTCTTGCATACATCATGGCTCAGTCTTCATTATTTGAGCGGATCAAGGCTCGTCGGTACGATGATCCTCACTTGCAGGTTCTTTGGGAGACGGTACTACAGGGTGGTGCCAAGGATGCTACTATCGGTGAGGATGGTGTTCTGCGACTCTAGGGTCGTCTATGTGTTCCTAATGTTGATGGATTAAGGGAGAAGATTCTAGAGGATGCACACAGTTCTTAGTATTCTATTCATCCAGGTGCTACGAAGATGTATCGCGACCTGAGGCAGCATTATTGGTGGCGGCGGATGAAGAAGGACGCAGTTGAGTATCTAGCGAGATGCCTAAATTGCTAGCAGGTTAAGTATGAGCACCAGAGTCCAGGTGGCCTACTCCAGTAGATGGTTATACCGGAGTGGAAATAGGAGCGGATCACTATGGACTTTGTAGTTGGGTTGCCGCAGACACTGAGGAAGTTTAATGCCGTTTGGGTCATTGTCGACAGTTTGACCAAGTCGGCACACTTTATTCCGGTTGTGACTACGTACTCTTCAGAGAGATTGGCCCAAATTTACATTCAGGAGATTGTTCGGTTGCATGGTGTGCCTGTTTCCATCATTTCAAATAGGGGCCCTCAGTTCACTTCGCACTTTTGGAAAGCAGTACAAAGTGAGTTGGGCACCCTGGTAGAGCTCAGCACAACCTTTCATCCGCAGACCGAAGGGCAGTCGGGGATGGTTCAGATCCCGGAAAATATGCTCAGAGCATGTGCGATTGACTTCGGAGGGCACTGGGATCGATTTTTGCCTTTGGCGAGTTTGCTTATAACAACAGTTACCAGTCCAGCATTGAGATGGCTCCATTTGAGGCTTTGTATGATCGGCGATGCCGTTCACCCATTGGATGGTTTGAGCGAGGCTAGGTTATATGGCACTGATTTAGTGAAGGATGCCTTGGAAAAGGTAAAGTTGATTCAGGAGCAACTTCGCACAGCATAATCCAGATAGAAGAGTTAAGGATTAGAAGGCACGTGATTTATCATTTATGGTGGGCGAGAAGGTTCTCTTAAAGGTCTCGCCGGTGAAAGGAATCATGAGGTTCGGGAAAAAGGGCAAGTTGAGCCCAAAGTTTTTTGGCCCATTTGAGGTATTGAGACGAGTTGGGGAGGTTGCTTATGAGCTTGCTTTTCCTCCTAGTCTATCGGGCGTTCATACGGTATTTCATGTGTCTATGCTTCGGAAGTACCATGCCGACATGGCGCATATGTTAGATTATAGCACGGTTCAGCTAGATGAGAGCTTGGGTTATGAGGAAGAGCCAGTTGCTATTGTTGATAGGTAGGTTCGCCAGTTGAGGTCCAAGAAGATTTCTACGGTAAGGGTCCAGTGGAGGGGTCAACCAGTCGAGGAGGCAACTTGGGAGACAGAGGAGGACATGTGGAGCAGGTATCCACACCTATTCAGCACTCCAGGTATGATTGTAGACATGTTCGAGGATGAACGTTTGTTTAAGAGGTGGAGAATGTAACGACCCAACCGGCCGTTTTGCTTTCTAGATCCCCCGTTCCCCTAATTAAGACTCCTCATATGTGCTTTTACTATTTTTTGATTAGGTTTAGAAGGGTTCGGATTGAAATCGGAACATTTAGTTCCTTAATAGTGGCTTATAATGGTTAAGTTTGACTTGAGTCAATGTTTTGAGTAAACGACCTCGGAACCGGGATTTGACGGTCTCAATAGGTTTGTATGATGATTTTGGACTTGGGTGGTGTTCGGATCAGGTTTCGGATGACCCGGAAGCGTTTCGACGCTTAATATTGGAAGTTGGCGCGTTATAGGTTTTTCAAGTTTCTTAAGTTTGGTTTGGAGTAGACTTTGGTGTTATCGAGGTCCCTTTGGGATTCCGAGACTGGGAATAGTTGTGTATGGTGATTTATGACTTGCACGCAATATTTGGCGTCAATTCCGAATTGATTTGATAGGAATCAGACGCGCGAAAGTGTTTTTAGAAGTTTTGAGTTTCATGTTGAATTCACGTGTTTTAGGCGTCCGATTCATGGGTTTTGATATTATTTTGGTGTTTCGATTGCGCGAGCAAGTCCGTATTATGTTGTGAGATACATTAGTGTAATTGGATGGGTCCCGGGGGGCCCCGAGCGCGAATCGGATTGGAATTGGACTTGGTTTTGGACATGGGGAACTGTTGGTGGCCTCACAAAAGAAATGTCCAGGAAATTTTGATGAGGTTTGAAATGCCAAAGTGCAATTCTGTCACCACACCAGCAGAGATGGGGCTGAAATTGGAGAAAGATCCCATAGGGAAGAAAATTGACAGCACCTTCTACAAGCAGATTGTTGGGAGTTTGATGTATTTAACACCCACTAGACCTGATATAATGTACTTTGTAAGTCTTATAAGCAGATACATGGAAAATCCTAAAGAGATTCACTTGTTGCCTGCTAAAAGAATTCTCATGGAACTATTGATTTTGGCATTCTGTACAAGAAAAAAAGAAAGTCAGATTTGATTTTGCCGGAGATAAAGATGATAGAAAAAGCACATCCGGTTATGTCTTTATGTTTGGATCAGGTGCTATTTCATGGTGTTCCAAGAAGCAACCAATTGTTACTTTGTCAACCACAGAAGCAGAGTTTGTGGCAGCAACTGTGTGTGCTACTCAAGCAATTTGGTTAAAGAACATTCTTGCTGAACTTCGTCTTCTTCTGCAGAAACCAACTCCAATTTATTGTGACAATGGTTCAACGATTAAGCTTTCTAAAATTCCAGTTTTACACGAGAGGAACAAACACATTGATGTGAAATTTCACTTCTTGAGAGATCTCACGAAAGAGAAGAACATTGATGTTGTCTACTGCAGAAGTGAAAACCAAGTTGCTGGTATTTTAACCAAGCCTCTCAATTATGCAGCATTTGTGAAGCTGAGAAAGCTACTGAGAGTTTGCACTTTGAGGGAGGCTGCAGCTAGTGAAGAAAATTGAATTGAAAGTCTGTAACTTATCAGTTTAAGGGAGGCATTGTTGGGATTATCCTTTTGTTTAGGAATTATTTATTTAATGTTTGTTTGGTCTTTTATTTAGTTGAATTGGTCAGCTCCTAGTTATTAGCGCAGTCATGAAGTCTCTGTAAAGGCCGATATAATGGCTTTTTCTGTTGCAAATAAAGGTGTGAGTTTGCAGTATTAAAAATCCCATCTTGTCCACTTTTCTATCTGCTCTACTCTATCAATACATTTAATATACGAACCTCAGACCAAACACTGAAAGGCCAAAGATGAATACGCCCTGGGGAAAGAACCTTGTTGCTGCATCAAAATATAGTAAACAAGTAATCACAATAATGTGGACAGGACGCAGTATGCTCGTCCTTGTTACATCAGAGGGCCACAAGCAGGACAACCCGGTGCACAAGGCATCCCGCGTTCACGCAGGATACAAGGAAGGACTGCACCCTAAGGAGTGTGATGTAAACAACCTAACCCAATGCAAGCAATAGTGGCTACTTCCATGGCTCGAACCCGTAACCTATAGATCACACGGATAACTTTACGGTTGCTCCAAGGTTCCCGCTTATCAGAGACAACTTTACACGGAGACAACTTTATCAGAGGGACAAAAGCATTCGTCTGATTTGCCTGTAAGTTCCAAATGAGTTATGACCTCATTTTAGGTTCTAAGAATTCTCATGATATTATCCTTTTATTATATTAGGAGCACCTTCATTTCCTAAGAGGACAAGAAATTGAGAAACGGCTAGGCAGTACTACTACTAACCAGTAACTAATCAGAACAAATGTGTAAATATAGGTGCGGCATCAGATATTTCATCCAATAAGATTGTCATCAATCTAACATGAATCATAGACAAATACAACAACAACATACCCAATGTGATCCCACAAGTGGGGTTTGGGGAGGGTTGGGTGTACGAGACCTTATCCCACAAATGTAGAGTTTAATCAAAAGAAATACAATTCTTAGAACCAGAAATCAGAGAAACAAAGGTGGCTGAAGAAATGGATAAATCTATTAGAGGAAGCAATTTACAGTAAAAGCATCTAATTAGAAGTCTCTGACCGGAAGATAAATCTATTAGAGGAAGGAATCTACAGTAACAGCATCTAATTAGGAGTCTCTGGCTGCAAATGATTGGTTACATTCGGATTCGACTCTCTAGCTAATGTAGAGTTTCACAAGTCTTAAAGCAATTACTTCAGTGTCTTCTCTTTTATGCCAAAAAGTTGAATACAACTGTACAAACGAGCATACTCAATCAGGCTGGATTGAAGATTGACCACCAAAAGAGATAGGAACATACTAAGCTAACTCATCGAACCTACATACAGTTATGACAAGCCAAAGAATATAGCTATTACTGTCCTCCTTGAAATCTTGATCCTCTTTTTCGATTTTTCCAGAACTCATCCTTCTTTCCCTTTTTCTTCTCTTTCAATAAGCCCATACTGCTTCTAACTATTCCCATTAAAGCACTCTTATCCTTCCTGTTCTTTATGGCAGCTTTTACATCCAGAATTGCCCTGAGCTTCTCATATGATTCAGCATCAGGCACTTGCCGACTTTTCACCATCTGCTTGTGATAATAAAATGCCCTCTTGAAATCCCGCACACGGATATAGGCATATATTATTGTGGAATAAGTAATAGAATCAGGTTTTAGATTAAGTGCTGCCATCTCCTTCACAAGCTGTGGCAACCTTGATTCTTGCCCTCCTCTTGCATATGCATTGATCAGCATGTTGTAAGTCATTACTGTTGGCTGTAACCCAAGCTTTCCAAACTCACAAATCACATCTCTTGCTTCAACATAGCAACCTTGTTTAGCAAATCCATCGAGTAGAATGTTAAATGTCACCCTTGTCCCTTCAATTTTATCTCTGATCATCATTTTCCAAATTTTCTTGAGTGTTTGGGTATCACCAGCACGTCTAAATGCATCAAGCAGAGCAGTATAAGTTTCTATCGAGGGTTTTATTCCCTCCCTTAGCATGTTCTCAAAAGCTGTATAAGCTTTATCATGCCACCCACTGATTGAATAGGCATGGACAAGAGCTGTATAAGAGTAAGAATTCGGTTTTATACCAACCTTTTTCATCCTCAAGAAAGCATTTGCAGCCATGTCACTCATTTTCTTCAGTCTTCCATAGGCACTGATCAGGCATGTATACGATTTCACATTTGGCTCCAAACCAGCATTTTCCATTTCCAGTAGCAGTTTCTCAACAACATCAGGCTGCAATCTCCTACTATATGCATCCATCAAAATATTGTAAGTAGCCGAGGTAGGTGCAATTTTTTTCCTCTTCATCTCATCAAAGAGACCTTCAGCTTCTTCAATTTGGTTAGCTTTACAGTAAGCATGCATCAGAGTATTATAGACAATGACGTTAGAAGATATTCCCTTTTTCTCCATTTCTGACTGGATAATTAAAGCTTCCTTCTTCAGGCCTTCATCACAAAAGGATTTAATTAGAGCGCCTGCTACTTCCAAGCTCCACTTCACACCTTTTCCATTCATCTTTTCAAATAAATTCCAAGCTTCTTTGGCGCTATTGCCCCGTTTCCTCATAATTGTAATCATAATGGAACTCGTCACATGGTCTGGTTGGACAGAGTTTGTTTCCATGGACTCAAAAACTTCCCAAGCATCATCATACCTATAACAAAAGAAGCCAGTAAAAGGAAATTAAGTTACTACGAAAAAGATGTAATACCATTGTCTATAATACTCTGATGTAAACACCATGGACCCCAAAAACTGCAAGACCTTCTTATATACCAGCACTTTGAATAAAACATTTGAAAAGACAACATATACTAGGAGCATTTTCTGTTGTCAGCTCCTTTGAACAACCAATATAAAACTCAATGAGGTACACCAAAAAACGACCTCCAAATAATTGACAGTTACCCCCAATAGTACACTAACTCATCATGGCATTACACACACTGGCGGAGCTAGGAATTTATATAAGGGATTGTTACAAGCATTTTTTGAACCCTTTGCCACTTCACTAGAATTTTCTTTTATGTCAAGGGAATTCAACAGTTTATATCTAATCCAAAAAAAACATCAAATTTGCCCTATTTGCACAATATATCCAAATCCCTTTTCTTTAACCTAGCACCACCAGTGATTACACGTATCAAAAAAATAAAAACAGCAAAACCAACGAGCTACGCAATAGAACAAGTGTAGAGCTTTCAGCCATACCTTCTACAGCATAAAAGCCCGGAAATGACCGCGTTATAAACATGAACATCCCTGAATCCCTTTTTCTCAGGCAAGTTTTTGAACAAAACAAATAACTCCTTGCTCATACCAGCCCTCCCAAGTATAGGGAACAGAATCGTATAACCGCGAGGTGTAACCAATGAAGGCTCATTAAGCCCCATCCACTCGAACAAGTACAAGCAATTAAAAGCCAAACCTTCATTTCCTAACAAATCCAGCACCTCTTCACACTCTTTTGCCCCAACCCTCCCTTCAAATTCCCCTAATACCTCCCCTAACGTCACATTTTCGGGTAAACTCCTCGCCTTTTCCAATATTTCACTGACGACACCCTCATTTTTAGGACTTGAGAGTGTGTCAAGAGGTAATTTTGGTATGTCCTCGACCTCGTCCTCGTCATTTTCAGTTGAACTACTGATAGAAGCGAGGTGCCAAGATGTTTTACGGTTCTTTGAAAATGATAACTTGCCTTCGCGACCTGGGTCTGGGTGGGATTCTAAGTCTGCTGTCCGGGTCTGGAAGAACCGGCGAATTGGGTCATTGTCTGGTTGTTTTAGCTGCTCGGTTTCTGAAAGAATAAGTTCTTCTTCTTCTTCTTCTTTTTCTTCTTCTTCATCAGATTCTTCTTCGTCTTCTTCAAGAAAAGAAAGGAAAAGGGGGGAGGATGTAGAATGAGGAAGGCAAGAGCTGGGGAAAGAAGGGAAGGATGATTGAGAGAATGGTCTAAGGCATATGGGATTTTTTCTAATTGTAACAGGGTGAGGGACATAGGAGCAGTGATTGACCTGTAATGTACAGCAAGTAGAAGACGGGATAAAGGAGTGTTTCAGCGCCATTGCAAGAGACTGATTGATAATGCCATTTTCTAGTCTTTTGGATCCTTATTTTATCAGCTTTTTGGTCAAATTGATAATAGCATTTTCTATTTTAACAGTGGCTATATGAGAAAATGACCAAGATAATGCCTTAAATATACTGATTGTACTATATTCATCCCTTAAAATATTACATACTCACAATATATCATTCAAGTTTGTAATTTATGAAAAAACAAAAATTATGTAATTTATGACATTCATAACAAAATAAAAAAATGAACACACTGAGATAAATTATGCAGTTCGCACTTCAGCAAATCGCATTGTGGTCTTACCAACTACTAAATAATTATTTGATCAAATAAATATGCTAAAGTGTATAATTACGTTCAATTATCCATAATTCAAATTCTCATATGACTTTTCCAAACACGCTCTTAGTATCTCATTTGGGATCTTTCATAATGAATAGAGTATAACACTCTTCGAAGTGCAGTACCATTTTTTATTTCGCGAAGATATGCATGACTAATTGATCATCAAATGCGAGGCTATAGTACATTTGTTCTACCTTCTTAATATTTTTTACCGCAATATGAATATTTCATCGTATCATTCAATCGGTAACACCTCTATAACTTTTTAAGGCGTTTTATATTTTTAGTTTGAATATGAATAATAATGTTATATGCCAGATAATTCATGAGTTGTCGTATATTTGGAGGAGATTGTATATTTGGGTCATTTTTTGGTAAATGGTTATAAAGAAGTTGTGAGTTTTTTGGTGAAAATCTATCGTTTGATTGTTAAGTATTAATTTGCATAGGGCATTTTGAGCTAATGTTCAAAGTTTATAGTTTGTAAATAAAATTTAATGTGTTTGTTTAGGCATATGCATCAAAGGTAGTGAGTGGGATAAAAATTCTCTCCTAACAAATACTTACCTCACATTATTGAAAATGCCACTTACATCCTTTAAGAACCAAGAATGGCAATTTTCCATTTATGTTATTCTAGAGCTAGATAAGTGGTCTTTAAAAGCATTTTTCTTATATAACTAAAGTTGCTTGTACAGGAGTAACTAGAAAA
Source organism: Nicotiana obtusifolia (assembly GCA_002018475.1). Lineage (NCBI taxonomy): Eukaryota > Viridiplantae > Streptophyta > Magnoliopsida > Solanales > Solanaceae > Nicotiana > Nicotiana obtusifolia. The sequence goes on from MCJB01016370.1 coordinate 101,086, forward strand.
CTTAAAATTGCATAAGTAGGGATCAAAATTTTGAGGTACTAGGATATTTGTGTTTTATTTGCCTAAACACCAGTGAATAAAGTTACATAATGTAACTATTGATAAAAGGTAACAGATTGTAACGACCCGGACGGTCGTTTTTAGCTAGTGCGTTGTTCGGCGGTTGAAGATCTTGAGTAGCTTCACTTTATATTTTATGACTTGTACGTGTGGTCGGGATTAAATTTCGGAAAGTTCGAAGTTGATTAAGAAGGAAAATTCTCAATTCAAAAGCTTTAAATTGGAAGAGTTGACCAAGGTTTGACTTTTGAGCAAACGACCTCGGAATCGGAATTTGAAGGTTCCAATAGGTTCGTACGATGATTTCGGACTTGAGCGTTTGTTCGGGTTGAGTATCGGGTGGTCCGCGAGCATTTCGGTGCTTATTATAGAAAGTAGGCATTTTGAAAGTTTTAAGAATTTTTTAAGCTTGATTTTGAAGTGGACTTTGGTGTTATTGATGTCCATTTGAAGTTCTGAGCCTTGGAATAGGTTTGTATCGTGATTTGTGACTTATGCGTAAAGTTTGGCGTCATTGGGGGATGTTTAAGTATGATTCGGATGCGCTCGTCAAAGTTTGAAAGTTGAAAGAATGATTTTGATCGTCGATTCATGATTTTGATGTTATTCGTGGCGTTTTGAGCCTTTAGATAAGTTTGTACAAGATGTTGGGACATGTTGGTGTGATTGGACGGGGTCCCGGGGACCTCGGGATGTGATTCGGGGTGATTTCGGACCAAGTTTGGATGTTCTGATGATGCTAGTGTGCTGGTGTGCTTCGCGATCACAAAGGTAGTCCCGTGATCGCGAAGAAGGCTGATGAAGGGCTCCTGTTTTTCTCTTCCCGAACGCGAGGAGGCTCATGCGAACGTGAAGAAGGACCTGGTCCTACTTCGCAAACGCGAAGTCTTAATCGCGAACGCGAAGAAGGCTGGGAGGGGGATGGTTGTGAGGCAGAAGGCCTTCGCGAACGCGAATGGCAGGGTCAACTAGGCATAGCGAAAGCGATCAGGTCGTTGCGAACGTGTAACAGATCTTAGTAACTAACTATTTGCAACTTGACAATTTAAAACAGACTTTTCAAGTGATTAAATTTAAATATTATTTAATGGATGAAAATGGAAAATTTTTTAATCCCGATCCATGTCGTAACATTATTTTAAATCCATTCAATTTGAATTGGTATTTTCTCCATCACAATTATTGTGAAGAGACTTCTAAAATAATTAGTCTTGGACAGTTTATTTGTGAAAATATATGTATAGCCAAAAATGTGCCGCCCCTCAAATCGGGTCAAATTATACTTGTTCAAGTTGACTCGATAGTGATACGATCAACTAAGCCTTATTTGGCCACCCCCGGAGCAACTGTTCATGGCCATTATGGGAAAACCCTTTACGAAGGAGATACATTAGTTACGTTTATATATGAAAAATCGAGATCTGGTGATATAACACAAGGTCTTCCAAAAGTAGAACAAGTGTTAGAAGTACGTTTGATTGATTCAATATCCATGAATCTAGAAAAGAGGATTGAAGGTTGGAACAAATGTATAACAAGAATTCTTGGAATTCCTCGGGGATTCTTGATTGGTGCTGAGCTAACTATTAGAGTAGCTGGGCAACTGAGAGGAGTTGGCCTTCACGATCGCGAAGAAGAGCAGGCCTCGGCAGATTTGATTAAATACGAGATTTGGCTCATTTTTTCTCATTTTTCACTTGGTTGGCGATTGTTGGAGCTTTTGAAGAGGGGATTTCACAATCTATTATGAGGTAAGTTATTTCCACTTGTCGTGAGATTAATATATGAGTTACATATGGATTTAAACATGAATTTTTTTAGAAATTGTGGGATGTGGAAGAAAATATAGAATTTGGTATTTTTGGATTTTGACCACAAAATTGGATATGGAATTGGAAATAAATTATATATTTGAGCTCCTGATGTTATGGGTAATGGTTATCTTCGAAAATTTTCGGAATCCGGGCATGCGAGCCTGAGGATTGACTTTGTTGACTTTTCGAGCGGAGTTGAAAATTGTTATAAATTGATTAATTATGAGTGTTGGAGTATATTTTCATTGGTTTTCATGATTGTTTGACTAGTTTCAGATCGATGGAAATTGGTTTGAAGTGCTAGAGAGGCGTTGGAGCCGGTTATGAAACTTCGGAGCGAGTTAAGTCTCCTGTCTAACCTTGCGAGGGGGAATTTACCCTGTAGGTGTTATATTTTTATGTACTACATGTTGTGGGAGCTAAGCACGTATGAGGTGACGAGTGCCCGTGCGTATGCTAGGATTTATTATTATGTCCAGGTAGACTTAGACTCATGCCATGCTTAAATTATACCATTTGAGTTATTCTTGCATGTTTAAATGCTTTAATTTACATTTAGTATGAGACTAGACTCGCGTAGAATATAAGATTTGCTATTTTAGATACTTGAGGAGCTATTTGGTTAGCTCTAAAAATTGTACTTCCCTTATAGATTTCTCCCGTGGTATGTGTATCCATCGAAAAGTTTTTCTTAAATCTCATAACTCACACGTATATTGGCGAGTGAGGTCAAAGATCCGTAAAATCAGCTAATTTTTGGTCAGGTTTGAGGATTTCCATCATTGCCTCTCTCAGTGAAGGATCAGTTATTTGGGTGTTAATGATTCCGGTACAGATATATCATTACAAAGTAGAGACCAGTGCTTTTCCAGGAATCGCATGGCACGAACAAAGGTGGTTGCAAAAAAGGAGCCAACCTGGAAAACTTGTTGGTTTTGGCAGAGGCCACAAAGCATTTGCGAGTACGTGCTTTGGTAAGTGTCTGAGCACAAAATGGTTGCAGTTGGACTAGTGTAGTCATCCTGGGGGTGATGAAGAGGACTGTACTTGATATAAGGACTCTTGTAAATACTAGTTGAAAGAAAGCGAGCTATTAATCCTCCTGGGTCTTGTCTTCAGCGGTTATGAACATGGAATACATTCCTTTACCCTTTCCAAAATCTGGAGCCACTTGGCTCCACACAGACATCAGAAGTTTGTGAAGCCGTAATCTCCTCCCAGCACAGACATCAGACATGTAGACGGGTTATACGGATTATGGTCGAAACTTTTTAATTTTTAAAACGGGTCACGCCAACATGGCTGATGGCTTTCTGTTTAATAAGGGGTATTTTTATAAAGTTGAGTAACGGTAAAAACAGATGTGGTCCTATAATATAATTTACTGGAAGGTACGTGTGAATAATATTACCAAAGTAGAGGGATATTTGACCTTTTCCCTTAGAAAACTACCTTCCATAATAATGTGCAAGTGAGGGGCATCAATGTAACTTCAAATTAACCAAAACCCTAATCGGGCACGATGGATGGAGCTCCACGAATAGAATCTCAGCTTAAGCGCGAATGCCACGTGGATAGGCTCATCGTTGCTGACGTGTAAATGTAACCGCAGCCTCCCTATTTATGCTCTTCATTCTCATCCACTTCCACTCAGTACCCCACTCTTTTCTTTTTCAATCTAAATCCACAAACCTATTCCAGTTCATTCATACATTTAAATCTATTGATCTAGGGTTTCAGCACTACACTGTTGTGTGTTTCTATTGACTATTTGAGGATCGGATTCTCTATTTTCTCTATCCTCTCTTGACTCGAGATCCGAGACAAGAACAGAGGATTTTGTTCGTTACCCGGAGCTTTGCAAGTGGCTGGTTAGGGTTTCGAATCGCTCGCCCTCTTCACTGTTTCCACTGCAGTGCAGAGAGGTAAAAACTCGGACAGAAAAGAAAGAATACTGAGTTATTACGTGATTTTTAACCGTTCAGAGCGGCGTCATTTTGTAACTGTATCTTTGATTGTTTGATGTGTGCAGGTTTTGTGAAATGGCGTCGAATGAGGGATTTCTGACTGAAGAACAGAGGGAGATGTTGAATGTTGCACCTCCGAACGCTGATGTTTTGTCATCTTCTCCTAAGTCTTTGTCAGTTCTCTTGTCCGAACATTGCGTGAAGGCACCACCAGGCGGTGGAAAGGCATCCACGGCTGGAATTGCTGTGAGACACGTACGACGTACACACTCAGGGAAACACATCCGTGTTAAGAAGGGTGCGTATTACTTTTTGGCTGAATCATGATGATATTCCACGGCTGGTGCTTCTATTGAGCTTAAGACTGAATTAAGTTATATTGTCTAAGTGATTCTAATTCATTGTAAGTAACTGAATGACGAATGATGAATGAAATTGTAATTCCCTTTCCGAAGGGAGGCATTAGCTAATGTGAACTTATTTCACGTTATATGTGGATTAATATTGGCCAAAAAAAGGAAAAGAAGAAGAAGAAATGCTGTAGCACAGAGGAATGAATATAATGCGACAGTCCTATCTCATGTTAATTTGATGCAAGAGTTCAGGCAAGCGCATATATATAGTAGGCAATATCAAGAATTGAGAATTGAGTAGGTTAAGTCTTTCCTCTTCAGATGTATCCTTCATTGGCGGGTAGTTGTTGGTACTGTTTTTATTTATTGTATTAGAGTGTCTTGATATCCTTGTGAACCACGTGTATGGGTACTTCGATGTCAATACACTGCTTTTGGGCTGCATACAGTTTTCTGACTTTGTCTATGCAAATTTACACAGGTTTTAAGAGGATATAGTTGTTATAGCTTAGATTTGGTGTTCCCTGAACACTGTTTCAGGAAGAAGTATTTGGTTGTTCTGTTTGCATTTTGGTAGTTTCTTAAGATCAGCCTGGACAGCTGTATCAGCATTTGAGCTGCGGATATCCGATAGTCATTGGTAGAGAAAAGTCAATAGGTAGATCAGCCAACTGTTTTAGACTGATTAGAAGTTGAATTGCTGAAGTACACTGTGGAGCATCCAATGATTGATAAAACTAACCCAGTGCTAATATATGCGGGATGCAATCTTGAGTATCATTTGTCAGGTGCAACTATAGTGTTAATTTGGTTTATCCTTTTAGGATCTTGGGTATGGTTTGTTTATTTTCCCCTTCTGTTAAGCGATGAAGTTACATTTATTAGAGTTAATTGCATCTCCATCATGTTCTTTTGTTTGGAGTTAAAGGTGATATCGTTTTCTTTTCTTCCTTCCTTCTGATGTAGATTTCAGTGTGCTCATTAAAACCATGCAAGCTTGTAAAGGGTTTTTCCCAATTTCTTTTTATGCACATATACTGAAGGCTTTCCTGCATTTGATGTCAAAAACAGATGGAGCCGGTGGTAAAGGCACCTGGGGAAAGTTGTTGGAAACTGATGGTGAATCTCACATTGATAGGAATGATCCCAATTATGATAGTGGTGAGGTGAGTCCTACAAAAGATATACTGGCCATAGGTGATAAAATAACTTCGGATTTGTTATATAGCATATTCGTTTTTGAATAACTGATTAAATAAACTAATTTTTTGGCACATACTCATTTTTTTTGGCAATGTTACATTGTACAATTAATGTCCCCTTCAGGTTCAAAAGACTTAGTGCCTGCACTACACAATTGTGGATTAGGATGGAGAAAAAGAAATTTAAAGAATGATCAATGGAATCATTGGTGAGAAAGAAACAAAAGAACAATGTTTAATCTAACCATAATGATTGTATAGAGAAGAGTCGAAGTGAAGGTTCACGACAATGGTATATGTCTGCAGAAAGCATTGCAAATTTATTCTTCTAAGTTCTCAATTCACCATGATTAATTTCTTTTTCTTTCTTTTCCTGCCAGTTTACCTCTGCCTCCTAAGACTCGTCATCCTTTCTTTGAATTATATAATAGTCCTAGTCCACAGTTGTCTTCATGCTGTATCTAATCAAATCAATGGTTTTAAGCAGCGGTTATTAACAAATGTTAAAGTTTCCGAGCTGTATTTTAGCTCTTAATCTTAGATACTACAATGACAGATCAAGGAAAGGGATCACACAGAGTACTTATCCTTAAAGGAAATTTTTAATTTTCCATCTGCTAACTCCTTTTACTGAACCAATCGATTCATTTTATATTCTGTTTTACCTATAATTGGTGGAGTTATTGGTGTTGTGAGAAGTGCATCCGCAATTCTCATGAAGGTTATTATATTAACGTTGTCTTACGTCTTGACTATATCTGAACAGGAACCATATGAGCTTGTTGGAACTGAAGAACAGTAAGGTTATTATATTGATGTTGTCTCACGTATTGACTGTTACTGAACAGGAACCATATGAGCTTGTTTCAACTGCTGTCTCTGATCCATTAGATGATTACAAGAAATCTGTAGTTTCAATTATAGAGGAATACTTTAGCACTGGTGACGTTGAAGTGGCTGCATCTGATCTCAAGGAATTAGGTTCGACTGAGTATCACCCATATGTTATTAAGAAGCTTGTTTCTATGGCAATGGATAGGCATGATAAGGAGAAGGAAATGGCTTCTGTTCTTCTTTCTGCTCTTTATGCTGATGTCATCAATCCTACCCAGATTAGTCAGGGATTTTTCATGCTTCTGGAGTCTGCTGATGACTTGGCAGTGGACATACCAGATACTGTTGATATCCTTGCGTTATTCATCGCACGGGCTGTGGTTGATGACATTCTTCCACCAGCTTTTATTGCCAGAGCCAGAAAAATGCTCCCAGACTCCTACAAGGGTCGTCAGGTGCTGCAAACTGCTGAGAAGAGCTATCTCTTAGCTCCACATCATGCAGAACTTGTTGAGAGGCGCTGGGGTGGTAGCACCCATTTCACTGTAGAGGAAGTCAAGAAAAGAATTGCTGACCTTTTGAGGGAATATGTTGAGAGTGGAGACACTGCTGAGGCCTGCAGATGCATAAGAAAATTGGAAGTTTCTTTTTTCTATCATGAAGTTGTCAAAAGAGCTTTGGTTTTGGCCATGGAGATGCAGTCTGCTGAGCCACTTATTCTGAAACTTCTAAAGAAGGCTGCAGAAGAGGGTCTTATAAGTTCCAGTCAAATGGTGAAGGGCTTTTCTAGGTTGGCTGAGAGTATCGATGATCTTTGTCTTGATATTCCTTCTGCTAAAATGTTGTTCCAGTCAATTGTTCCTCGGGCAGTCTCTGATGGATGGCTTGATGCATCTTTTCTAAAAGCCTCAGGTGGAGATGGACAAGCAAATGGTCCAGATGATGAAAACGTGAAGCAGTACAAAAAACAGATTGTTAATATAATCCATGAATACTTTCTCTCGGATGACATTCCGGAGCTAATCCGGAATCTGGAAGATTTGGGGGCACCTGAGTATAACCCTGTTTTTCTGAAGAAGCTAATCACCCTTGCCATGGACAGGAAAAACAAGGAAAAGGAAATGGCATCTGTTTTGCTTTCTGCACTTCATATTGAGATTTTTTCTACTGAAGACATAGTGAATGGCTTTGTGATGCTGCTGGAATCCGCAGAAGATACTGCACTTGACATTTTGGATGCTTCCAATGAACTAGCCCTTTTCGTTGCTAGGGCTGTAATTGATGATGTCCTTGCTCCACTGAATATAGAGGAGATAACGAACAGGTTGCCACCAAATTGCAGCAGTGGTGCCGAAACTGTCTGTTTGGCTCAATCACTTTTGTCGGCACGCCATGCTGGAGAAAGGATCCTGAGGTGTTGGGGTGGTGGGACTGGCTGGGCTGTGGAGGATGCAAAGGATAAGATACAGAAACTTCTTGAGGAATTTGAAAGTGGTGGTGTTATCAGTGAAGCTTGCCAATGCATTCGGGATATTGGGATGCCATTCTTCAACCATGAGGTAGTGAAGAAAGCTCTGGTTATGGCAATGGAGAAGAAGAATGATAGGATGCTGGATTTGCTACAAGAGTGCTTTAACGAGGGGCTTATCACCATCAACCAGATAACTAAAGGCTTTGGGAGGATCAAGGATGGACTTGATGATCTGGCTCTTGACATTCCGAATGCAAAGGATAAATTCACGTTTTATGTGGAGCTCGGCAAAGAAAGAGGCTGGCTGTTATCGACTTTTGGGTTATCTGATGCATCTTAATGAGTAGAATCATATACATTAAGCTTTTTTCATCTCTGTACGATGCTCGTTGTTGCCTTATCTAGAAGTAGCTTGCACCCTTTTATCGGGAATGGAGTGACACTGACTGTCCAATCCCTTCTAATTCCTTTTCTTTCATCTTTTTTTCCTTTTCTTTCATCTAAAGTTTCTTATATGACGGCTATTTATTGATGTAAAAATTAGGCCTCCCGTGTTCCTCTGCTGTAGTGTTAAACTCATACTACATTAGTGTAATCTTTACTGTCTTCCATAAGAAAGTTAGTACAGATCATTTACATAATCTGCTTTCCCTGAATTTTAATCTTTTTTTGGTCATTTTACATCAGTGATTTGCTGCATAGTACAGATCATTTACATAATCTGCTTTCCCTGAATTTTAATCTTTTGTTGGTCATTTTACATCAGTGATTTGCTGCATGATGCCATTAGCGTCTTGATACTTAGAAATAGAAGTCCACTGTATGAGTATTTACAGTTAAAAGCACGTGTTGAATGAATAGACATCGTAGCAACTACTTAACCTAAAAGCTACGGAAGGGAAGAGTACCAACAGGGAAAATAATGAGCGCCTTTAGTGCAGATGTTCTTTGTCGCGCCCAGACTTCGGGGAGCGCGATCGGCGCTCAACAGAGTTACCTCAGTCGAGCAAGGACGTCTAGCCAACTCATCCACACATAAAGAGAAGAATACATTTCATTAATAAGTCAATAAGAGTCATATGAACAACACCGGTTCATTTTCATTAGTTACGTTATTACATAGTTAAAGTGGAACAGATTATACCTTTTCGGCATTTTTAGTTTAACTATTACAGCATTTTTAGTTTAACTTTTCCAAAAACGAATACAACTCACACTATGTCTACGAAACCTCCAACAGGAACAAATAAAGTGCCGGCAACAAGGCCCCAACTATTTCTCAAAATGCTATGTACAAAGGATAGAAGATACAGGACCTCGAAATGAAGTGGGGCTCACCAAATCAGCCGAGGAGAAGTTGCGCTGCTATCACTGATCAATACCACCTGCTATGGAACCACTTGCATCTATTAAAGATGCAGTGCCCCCGGCAAAAGGGACGTTAGTACATATAGAATAGTACTAGTATGTAAAACTAAACACCCTCTCAATAGAATGAGCAACAGTAATCGGAGAATAAACATGATATTAATAAGAGACTCAAATGGTATCAAGACGTCACATTAGGGGAAATGTAAATTTTAAGTAGGTTCAGTAATTTAGGGAGATCTTTAGCACCGATATACTATCGTGTTTTAGTACAGAGTCCGATCTCAGTCCGACCGGCTAAGCCTACTCACCCTGAAACATACACTCACAATACCACCATGTGCGCGGCACGGTGTCCGATCTCAGCCCGATCGGCTAAGCCGTCTCATCACAATGCCGTGTAGATCGACATTACATCACATCTAGCTAGCAATAGTATCATCCCATTTAAGAGGAAAACATCTCAACACACCAATTCATTCCATATAAGGGAAACAGTCTCATCACATTAACACGGGAATTTACCCCTCAATCACTCCTACACCGGCACGTGTAGTTTCGGGGTTAGGTTGTTCCGACCTACCCGTCCTCGGTGGCTAATCGACACTCCCAAAATATTTGTTATTAAAAGTATTTATCACTCAATTCATATTCTTTTACATGTCATTCATTTTATTGACATCATTGGCCATAACGCAATATCATTCTTGGCACATTAGCCGTACTTCATAACTCAGCTCATTATTCCATTATCAATCGTTATCATGAATAATCAACAACATGGCCTTTCAACATTAAGACTTTAATCACATACTTGAGCAAATTAGGGTCTTAGGCACATATGACTTCTTAAAGAATTGACATGGTAGATCTCATAAGAATTCACGCTTTCAAGTCGTAGCATAGTAACACACAGCCTATACTTAAACCACATCTTCAAACATTAACTTAATGTAACAAGAATCTTTGGAATACATATTGAACATATAATTATTTTGACATAGGCTTATTTGACAAAAATTCAATTTATAAAGCGCATCACGAGACTTACAAGGACATTGCGGGGTTCAATTCTAAGAGAAGAGTTTAGCCAGTATACCTCACTTGAGCTTTCCTTAAACTCTAAAATGTTCCGTAAATCTTAGCAACTTCGATCTATTTTAGAAATATAACAAGTTGAACCAAAAAATTAGGAAGATGATCATGGTTCCAGCTCATTTGAGCATTTTATCAAACATTAGGTGTGCATTAAAGTTTCAAGGTACTCCGATGGTGGATTCCATCATTCCACAACCCATTATTTACCATTTTTAGCTCAACAATTTTCCTGCAGTCCTTGATAACACATGCATGCAAAATGAACAACTTCTACATCCAAGAATTTCCTTACTAATTACCTATTTTTACTTGAATTTCGAAATTGAGAGTTAGGGTGTAGAATCTTACCTCTAGGATGAAGACCTAGTGAGTTTCCCTTGTTAATCTTTCAAGATTTGATCAAGAATTGAAACAAATTAGTGAGGAACCCTCTCCAACTCCAGAGCACTCTCTCACTCTCAAAAATATCAGGTTTTTACTTAAGAAATAGTCTACAGAATCTATATAATGGAATAGTGTCGGGGTATAAAAACCAGAAAAATGAAGCTCCGAAATAGATCTGCAACCGCACAATGCTTCTGCAGTCCGCAAAATGGCCCCCGGAACTGGACAATCCTGCCCCACTCTGCGGTCATTATGCGGTCCGCAGACCTGTTGTGCGGTTGCATAATGCGCCACAGAACCTCTCTCCGAAAAAATCTTCATGCTGGTTTCGCGGTCGATGTACGGCCCCCGAAATGATTTTGCGACCGCATAATTGACTGCATAATACCATCCAAACTTGCCCAGTTTCCTGCTTCCCTCTGTAGCCATTCTGCGGCCGCATAGGGGCTGCAGAAATATCTTCTTCTGCCAAAAATTTTCCTTTATCAACCCAAAAAGTCCGTACCGCGACGAGCTTAATCCCTACATTTGTCAACACATAAGCCTACTTTGGCACCACAAAACCCCGAGTTTTAGGTGAAATTTTACGGGGCCTTACATTCTTATTTTCTCCTGTTGAATTTGTTACTGCGCAAGATGTTCACCTCTGGTTTGCTTCTTGAAGTTGCTGAATTTTGGAGAAATAAGAACACTGGCTTGGATATTTGTGCTCACCATCTTTGGGTAGTATTTCATTGTCATAATCTGAAGTAAGCCTGCTGATGTCCATGTATCACCTATAGTCTATGCTTGTTTCAGTATTTGGAACAGAGTGAGCGGAAAAGATTCAGTTATGTGCAGGTGAGGTGATGTGTTTCCTCCCTAAAAGCCTCATCCAGTAGTATCTCATTTCTCAAATGGCTTTTCAAGGTATTTAGAAGGCAAAATCATTTGTTTAGGAATTAAGAAACAAGAAGGAACTGCATTACAGAATGATGCCTGGTCTTCTGCATTATCAGAAATTCAGAATGTGTTTCATTTGCCTTCTCCAGACTTCTTTTACTCTCAAGGTATTTGAGAATACAGAAATTTCGTCGTTTGAGAGAAACAAAATTGAGTCTCGAGATCATCCATCTATCAACAGACCTTTTTTTTTTTTTTTTTTTTTTTTTTAAGTCGAATTCACTAGGCAGTGTGCCTAGTGTTAATTTTCGTATATATA